>KZ651135.1:1385006-1416708 GCA_001010745.2 Gerris buenoi | reverse complement strand
AAATATATATATTATTTGTAAGTATAATGTTTAGTTGTTTTTTTTTTTTTAAATATTGGTTTGTTCCTTCTATTTTATTAAAAAATCATTATAAAAATGAATAGTAATAACAAGGGTAATAATTAAAAGTATGCTGAATATTACTTGCACTCATAAAAGCAATCATACTAAACATCATTGACGTTTTGAACCACTATAGCAGCACTTTGGGTTCTATAAGAAACCATGCTGTCATAGCGGGCACCCCCGGTTTTGTGGTAATTTTTTTATTGAAAAATACGGGATTTTTTTGTTTTTTGAAAAAAAATGCACTTCAATAAAGGGGGGAAAAATGTGGTTAATTTTTTTCAAACGTATGTATCATAAGAAGTAAGAAAATATTAAAATCACAATGTCGGACTTTTGGATGTCCACTCATAAATTTTCAGGTTCTGGTAAGAGAACATGAATTTGCGTTCTGTCCTGAAAGTGTTATCTACCGGCATCTTGAAAATATCAACTTTTAATGCTAAATACTTTTGGAACTATTTCGCCAATATAAAAATAAAATATCAATAGAAACTGTTTAACATAAAGCATAAAATTCAACATGCCCAATAAAAATACATTTAATAGTTGAAAAAGTATAAGCATTTTTAGTTTTTAAATGGGTACATTATTTTTACATGGAAAAAAATTAATTTACATTTTTAAATATTTAATAATACTCATTTTATCACCTGTCTAATTTGTTATCATTTATATGTTTATGTTTGGTGAGGAAAGTTCTGAGATTTATTTTAATTTAAGCTGATAAAGTTTAGGCTATTTACTTACTTCCATCATCAAGACTCGTTATTAACTCTTTACAATGAGGCAGTGGTGCTAAACTGAAACAATTTGAGTCTGATTCTGACATCAGCTCAAGAATAAACTGAAAAAAGATAAGTGAGTTAAAATTCACAACTCCTTACAACATTTAACTTTTGGGTACTTATTTACTTGGGTACATACCAATAAGTATGTACCCAAGCAGGGGTGCCCAAAGGGGGGATTCATGGCGCAAAGTGCGCCATTAAAAAAAAAATTGGGGGGGATTTTAAAAAATTTGGGGGGNCGGTGATAAGGGCCCCACAGACCCCGCGGCGTTGAGAGGCCCCTGGATCTGGGGACCCTGAGGGTAACTGGAAGGGAAGAAGAGGGGCCCCCACTTAAAGTTTGCAGGGGGGCCCCCAGCATCTTACCACTGCCCATCCCCCCCCTCCCCATTTTGTATGAGTTAAATGGTGAAAATAAATTAGTGCTAATTAAATTTGAGAATTTTATCATTATATATAACTAAATATTAACTTTTTGGTGGTTAAGTCACTTTTATAGTAAAAAAAAAAAAATATTTTTATAGGAACAATTTTATGGAAGGACTTCAGATCAATTNGATCAACAAATTTTGGGATCAGGGATTTACTTAGGAGTAGAAAATTTCAAAACCATTTTTTTATGCTAAACCCTTATTAATCCATCTGAGTGCCAATATAAGTCTACCCGGATGGATAAAAACAAATTCACCTCATTTTTGAGGTGAATTGGAGGTACGTACCCAAGTAAACAAGTGCACACTTTTGCTACAAAAACATCTTCGGAGAAGGTAGAAATTGTAAATAACAATTAACTAAACAGAGCTGTTCCTTTTGTTTTGAGTATTCGTCATGATGAACTGAAGACATCACCATTGTGGAAAGGACAAGCTCACATCATTCTTCGAATGATAGTTGTCAGAGGGTAGCCTGAATTATTATTCAAAATTCATATTGACTTTTTTTATTATTATAAAAGTAATTACCTTGCATTGACATTTGCCACAGTTCCTAAAAGTAAGTATATTTGACAGGTGGAATTCAAGTAAACAAGTACCCATGTCTATGACAGATTTGTCACTCTTGACACAAGACTTGACTTGAATTGGGCTGATTAGTTCCACAAGAGGTAGACAACCTCTTCCTGATAGAGACACTCTGTGAATCACAGGCTTTGAGTGCGGGATCTCTAATTCCATCTCTAACACACCCTCAGATAACTGAAACATTAACCGTCCTTTATTTAGTAATTTAGCTAATAAAGCAATTATTTTGTTGTTTATCTACTTTACTCATAGACATTTTTAATGTCAACGTACTCAGTGTCTCTTCTTTGGAGCCTGTTAATTAAAAAAGGGACAAGGCTAAAGCATCTACAGATTTTTAACAAATACACAATTGCTTTGCTTTAATATGAAAAAAAAAAATAAAAAAATAAAATAAAATAAATTATTCAGTACCTCAATAGACATTGGAGAAAATTTGAGTGAGAAGACTTCTGTTGCATAGGCAGCTATATGAAGGACTGGGGCGTCTACAGAGAAATATTCAGATCTGACAGAACCACCTGCTTGAATCCGTGTCTTCACTGTAGAGGACACCATGCCAATGTTCTGCAAGTATATCTGGATAACCTTACTTGTAGATACCACTACATTCTGGAAAAGCAGCCCTGAATCTTGACTGTAAATAACTGCTGGAAAACCCTACAAAACATTTATATATAATAACATTGCACGATACATTTAAATTTAAACCAATAGGATTAACCAACACGTAGATGGGCCATTGGTTGAAGGGGGGGGACTGGATTTGAGGGGATCGACTAGTTCAAATTTCCACTTGATATGAAAAATAATTTAAAACATGTCTTATCTTTCAGGGATTCAAAACTATGAACTACTAGGATGTTAGATGATCATGGTTTCAATTAGGATATTAAGAACAACACTCGACTAAACTAATTTCCTAGTTTCAAATAATAATAAATTAACTTATGCAAAAAAGAAAAACATTTTAAACTCACATCAGTCTCTTGTGGTTTGTTTGAATCTGAAACTATGATAGCTTCCTTGTACATGAGAGATATGTTGGAGAAATCTATCGAGGGTAAACATCCAGATGCCAATAGATTTACTGGTAAACCATACCTTATGGCTTCAGGAAGCTCTGACGCTTGAATCAGTATCACCTTTAAAGAAATGTCACAATAATTAAAAAACTGTAATTACATATTATAAGAAATAAATTGGTAAGGCGTGAAGTCTCACGTAAAGGGTTTCTTTGGTATTGTGAAAAAAAACCATTAGTAGGGGGGGGGGGAGGAGAAAAGTTATTAATTTTTTTGACAACATGGCGCCGAAAATTAAACACTAACCCTAAGTGGTATATATATTTGTAATCTTCACTTTAATACCTTTCATTTGATACCCCACTCAAAATTTTAAAAAAATGGTTTTTTTTGAGTGACGAATAATCCGCCATCTTGGATTTCCAGTAAATCAGATCAAACTGCTAATCTTATTTTTTCTAGGGCCCAGCAGACCGCACATTTTGCATATTTTTCTACATTTTTAGTAACAGCAGATATACGATTTTAGGGGAGGGGGGACACACAAAATTTCGATGTTTTTTTGACAAAATGGCGCCGAAAATTAAACACTAACCCTAAGTGGTATATATATTTGTAATCTACTCTTTAATACCTTTCATTTGACACCCCACTCAAAATTGTAGAAAAATTTTTTTTTTTGTGCGACGTGAATTATCCGCCATTTTGAATTTGAACAGCTGAAAATTTTGAGTTCGCTATATTTTTCCTGTATGCGTGTCAAAACGATCTTTTATACTGAAAAGTTTCATGTTTTTATCTCTTTTCTTTCAAAAGTTATTGGAACCGTACAGAGTGACAGACAGACACAGGAATGAAACTATAAGGGTTTCTTTTTTTTTGGTTTTACCAACGAAACCCTAAAAATAGATTGAACAAACTAAAGACCTACCTCAAATGTTATGTTTTCACAATAGGCAGGTACTATTAATTTTGCCATTAAGATAATGAAGTAATTAATTCAATGGACAGATTAAGGCTTAGTTGACAAGGTGTAACAATATCGACTTCCAGTAGGGTTGATGATGTCTGATATTCTGTTAAACCTAAATCTTAATAACCCAAATCTTATTTTTTCTATGGCCCACTACACTGCAAATTTTTCTATATTTTTAGTAAGAGCAGAAATACGATTTTAAGGGGGGAGGTGACACGCAAAATTTCGATGTTTTTTGACAAAATGGCGCTGAAAATTAAATACTTTCCCTAAGTGGTATATATTTTTGTAATCTACTCGTCAATACCTTTCATTTGACACCCCACTCAAAATTTTAAAAAAATTTTTTTTTTGTGCGACGTGAATTATCCGCCATTTTGAATTTGAACAGCTGAAAATTTTGAGTTCGCTATATTTTTCCTGTATGCGTGTCAAAACGATCTTTTATACTGGAAAGTTTCATATTTATCTTTTTTTTTATTCAGAAGTTATTGGAACCATACAGAGTGACAGACAGACAGACACAGGAATGAAACTATAAGGGTTTCTTTTTTTGGTTTTACCAACGAAACCCTAAAAAGATGCTGCCATATAGTCCAAGATAAAAGGCACCAGCACAATGTTTACTTAGTGGGGCAAAGAGCCAACCTCCACTACCTATAAGAGAGAGGCTATCTCAATAGGAAGTCTACTACTCGACAGACTATATAAAGCTCTGCCATGATACTCTGTTTTGGGCCAGTGTCTTGAGCTCTCTCCAATTTATAATGAACTTAATTAATATTTATAATGAATAACATATGAATGAACTTACTTCATAATATTTGACAATATTATCGACAACTTGAAAATGTATAAATACAAATTTCTCACTGAATTTGCAACAATACTCATAATTACAATTAAATGTATTATTCAGAGGCTAAATAATACAGACCTCCTTGAAATTTGCCTCCTTGTTTGGAGAACATGTTATTTTAATCTTGACTGATGTCTCCCGCTTTACTAATCCTGATACACCATGCACAGTAAATGGACCAATATATTTCCTTTAAATCAAACCATTAATTAAACATTACATAAAAAGGACAATGTTAATAGGAATTATTATTTGCAAAAAGTTAAGAGCTTTATAAACTGAGAGTAAGGGATTTCTCTATACTAATCAAAGATGTTTTATTCCACTTACACTAAAAGAGGTAGAATACCTAGATGGAGATTTTTTTTATCCAAAAACGTGGAACTTAATTGGAATCGCACCACTGTTCAACAACTTTATCCAAACATTGATAAAGGAACAATGCACCAAAAATCAACTAAATCTATTATCTTTTATCGTCATGAGTGTGAAACTTACTTGCAGAGACATGGTACACTCTGAATGAAAGTGACATTGGTTTCAATTATATTTGAAGATACGATTGGAAAGATGCCAAAATGACTTTTTGGGAGTCAAAAAGAAATATTAAGAAAGAGTAGTAGTTGATATTTACTTGTCTGACTGTTGCTTTTTACTCTTTGGTTCAGGTGTTTTGGAGGCAATAGTGATTACATCTTGGTCATTATTAGAATCAGGCATAGCAGAAAATGATAAGATATCCTGGCTTTCCTTAAAAGTGCTTAACGTATCCTGCACTTGACTATTTTGAATCTGAAACACAGCATCCTCGGTAAACAATGTCAAATATTTGTGATATTTTTTTATTTTTTTTTTTTTGCCACCTTGTGATTAACTGTTGACTAAATTGTGTGATCTTTGAAAAAAAAACTTTGGCCTCTATTAAAATGGCTGCTAACAAATGAATTGCTTACTCTAATAAAGAAGCTCACACGCTTGGCTGTATGTAAAGCTTACCAATGCCCAAAAAAAGCTCACATTCAGTAGGGTCAGATAGCCTATCTAGTCGATAGAGTAAAGTAGGATTTTTTTTTGTAAAACTGCATTTTGTAACATTGAATGTGAGTAAATCCCTTAAAAAAAAGGCTATAAGAAAATTACCAGGTGTAGATAGTAAAGCCCTGGAAATAAGAACAAGATTTTATTATAAAATAATAGATAAAGAAGGTTTGATACCGTTTCAATATCCAAGAGTTGGTCGAGTTCTGCCTTGCTAATGATTACATACTTGAATTCAAAGTGTCCAATATTCTCTATGGTGAGAAACAGGACCTTGGTCTCTCCTACCAGTACAGACCCAAAACCTACTTCATCCTTAGGCACCAGTCTGAACCTAACAGCAATTAACGCAATAATAAGTATGATATAAATAAGTAAAATGTTACAACTTTTCTTGACAAATAAAGCCTTGTTCACACGTTGACACTAATGTTGTGACATTTAATGCCATGACACTGCTTGACACTCAGTGCCTTAAGCCTCGTTCACACGATGATACTAATGTCTCAACATTTAATGCCGTGACACTGTTTGACATTCAGCGTCTTGTTATTGTGCGTCTAAACACACAATAACAAGACATCATGCTGTGACATCTATTGTTCAAACGACAACACTAATGTCGTGGCATTAAGTGTTGTGACATTCCTGTGTGACATTATCGTGTAAGCGAGGCTTAATTCATTTTTTTTTTTTCTTTAATTGTTCTCGGAGTTAAATTATTAAATCACACCAAACATTCTAAATGATTAAATACATATAATGATTACTTGGTATAGTGAGAACAGAGAGAAACAGGTATAGAGATGNCAGACGAAATGCCAAACGGTCGAGTTAAAACAAAGACCTCGCTACGCTCGGTCAATTACTGTCAATTTAATTAATTGTTTATACCAGAAGATGAGTTAACTTCTATAATACTTATCCATGTTGAGTCCCACCAATAAATAATGGATTGAATAAGTAAAGACATACTTTAATTTGATATTACTAAAATGCATTTGGAAACCTAAATTGTAAAATCATGATTTCATAACTAAAAAAATAAATTGCAGTAAAACCTCATTATTTCAGACCCTATTACAATAGATAGTAAAAAAATAAAAATATAATAAACATAGTAATAAAGGTTTCTTAATTATATCTGGCTATACTATAAACACTTATGGCACTTCCGTCAGTTATTAACTGAAAGAATGAGAAGCAAAGAAACCATGCGGAAAATAAATTATTTTTTCAAACCAATAAATGCAAGCAGTTGACATGAAACATGAGATCACTGGCTTGCATCACATTGCTTATCTTGCTCAATTAAACCTAAGTTTAAGGTTGTCTTAGTTTTATGTATAATAAACACATTTAAAAGCTAACTACTGTACTTTTGCTGATGTATAACCCCATTTGTACCCATTATACCCATTTGTATTAATATTTTTAAGAATCAATTGTTATTAGCTAGATATTCACTAAAATAGAAAACATTTAGTCCTAATGGTCCATTATAATGAGGATAAACTGTAATATGATTTATATAAATTGATAAACACAAAAAGATTATACATATAAATAAATTGCTATGTGTGTATTCATAACTAATTACTAAAAAAACGGTGGTATTAAATAACAGTAAAAAGATAAATAATAAATGCTAAATATTGCTTAAAATTGAAATAATACAATATTTAGTTTAATAAAACCTTTGATAGCAATAGTACAGAATTAAAGAATATAAAAATTTAAGTACATACCCCTAAATATATATATATACAGTAGAGCGTCGATTATCCGAACTAATGTTTTTTGGGGTGGTTTGGATAATAAAAAGTTCGGATGATCACAATTTCCCTAAAATATTAAATATTAAAAGAGAATATGTAAAAATAATCAACCACGTTTATACAAAAAGCGTCTTTGTTATATTTATATTGTACATAGTGAAAAAAAAGTAAGTTGTATCACCTTAGATTGATTTGGCATAACGAAAGTTGTAAAAAAAACTAAGTGAATGCAGCGTCTTCCAACAATTCGGATTTCGGTTTCTTCATAGTTTTATGATATAAACTGCCCTTCTCACTAACATAAAGTGCATACCTACTGATTGAGTCAGACTTATTTTTTATTCCCGTAATCGTTGATTTACCAACACCAAACTTGATAGCTAATGTCTTACCCGTTTCGCCTTTCTTCAGCCGTGTAATAATTTACATTTTTTCTTTAATGAAAGAAATGCTAATTTCCTTTTTGTTGACATGTTGTAAGTTTTACTTAAAATATCTGACCAGTAACTAATTCAGTGTATACCTCACAATGATTATTTGAAACTGAGAGTATTGACATAAATAACCAACAGAATGGAAAGGTATTAAGTCGAAAAATGCTGCAAATGATTCCAAAAATTACATAGACAAACAAAAGTCAGTTGCAAGTAAACAAATGTAAATGTCTGCCCTGTAAAACTGAATTCTCGAAATCTGATAGCCCTTTATACAGCTAACACCACTCTTTCTAGGAATTAATTTAACAGTGGCTTTTGATTTGTTTTATTTTTCCATGAAGCCAGTTCGGAAAATTGAACGTCCGGATAACTAACGTTCAGATAACTGACATTCGGATAATCGACGCTCTACTGTATATATATTGATTCATTAAGATTACAAGCCTATTATATGCACCTAATTCTTAACACTGTAACCACGGCAGCTCACAGTTTTCCAGTTGACCTGAAAAATAAATTAAAAAATAAATGTTAAATATTCTAAGATTTAGTAGACAGGTCACAACTACTGATTATAGTGGTGACCAACAACTGGAAATCCGGGCATGAAGGTTTTCTTTCTATATCATTAAAAAAGATTTATAAACAAACATGAGTCCAGTGAGTATTAATAAGAAGGATAAAATAAACTTGAAAAAAAAAAANTAGTAAAGCCCTGGAAATAAGAACAAGATTTTATTATAAAATAATAGATAAAGAAGGTTTGATACCGTTTCAATATCCAAGAGTTGGTCGAGTTCTGCCTTGCTAATGATTACATACTTGAATTCAAAGTGTCCAATATTCTCTATGGTGAGAAACAGGACCTTGGTCTCTCCTACCAGTACAGACCCAAAACCTACTTCATCCTTAGGCACCAGTCTGAACCTAACAGCAATTAACGCAATAATAAGTATGATATAAATAAGTAAAATGTTACAACTTTTCTTGACAAATAAAGCCTTGTTCACACGTTGACACTAATGTTGTGACATTTAATGCCATGACACTGCTTGACACTCAGTGCCTTAAGCCTCGTTCACACGATGATACTAATGTCTCAACATTTAATGCCGTGACACTGTTTGACATTCAGCGTCTTGTTATTGTGCGTCTAAACACACAATAACAAGACATCATGCCGTGACATCTATTGTTCAAACGACAACACTAATGTCGTGGCATTAAGTGTTGTGACATTCCTGTGTGACATTATCGTGTAAGCGAGGCTTAATTCATTTTTTTTTTTTCTTTAATTGTTCTCGGAGTTAAATTATTAAATCACACCAAACATTCTAAATGATTAAATACATATAATGATTACTTGGTATAGTGAGAACAGAGAGAAACAGGTATAGAGATGTTTGCTACATGGTCATTTTTTTCAAATAGACACACTTTTAGCATGGGGCTTTCATCTAACACCAACTCTTCTAAACACTTTACTGAAACCTAAAAAAAATAAGAATATATTAACCCTTTTAAGGAATTGAAGGTAACTCAGTCAAGAAAAAAATTGCAAAAAAGTATATAATCTTTTTTGTAAAATTGGGAAAATAAATAAGTTACAAATATATAATTACATTATATATTTATTTATTAATGTTTATTTATAAATATCATATTCAACTTTTGCTATTCTCTGCTAGGTCCAGGGATGGGTTCATCATTAGTTCTTGCTTCATACTTTTCAGGTGAACTAATCTTCCTTAGAAAAGGCTTGTAGTCATTTTTAAATAAACCGGGGAATTCTGAGCATGACAATAGAATTAGCTCTAATTTTTAGATGCTCTTTTACAACGGACAGAAGTAATCTTTCTCATTCAGCAATCCAAATAGACCCAATAATCACTTTTGCTGCATTTTCTGTTCACCTCAGTAAAATCTGGACCATTCTCAAATCCGTACGCAAAATCGGACAGATGTTTCAAATCCGGACTGGATGTATGGTAACCCTAAATATAAGTCACTAAACCTTACTTTTATATAAAAAAAAACCTATAACTTTGGGACTTTTATTGCGATTTTAACTTTTTTTTTTCAATATACTTATCATTAATTGTTGTTATTTTATAAGGAGAGAGGATTACCTGGAGGTCATATCGTAGACCCAAATTTTGTTTTTGACAGTTGGTGTATTGTGGTTGTACTTTATTATTAATCATTTTAAACATTAAAGACTCATTAGATAATGCAATAATATTGTCTTTTAATTCTTTAGATCAATGTAATGTCCTATACCTTGACCTCCACAAAGGGCTATCCAGTGACACTGAAGGGAAGGGGTGCATTGCACCCCCTAGTAGTGAATTTGCTGAATCGCTTTTGGGGGCTGACGATGGAAGGGAGTAGGGGGCAGAGTCCCCTAGTAATACGAGATATTAATCATATTCTTTCCAGGAAATCAGAAATTCACATGTTTAATTTGTGAATTTTGAAGACCTAGAAAATTGGCAACAACACAAAGGCATTAGACCTAACCTAATTCCAATATTTTCCCTTAGAGAGTAACACTTGTATTTATTTTAACAAAAAGTATTGACCCTACACATGAAATGTATTTAAGGAACAATCCTGTAGCACATAACAACAAGAGAAACTTAACAGACTTCATTAGATAAGGGAGTTATGGAGGTCACCTTAAAGGAATAAGATGAAGTAGTGGATGAAAGTTCACATTTATAATTATTGTCAAAACCTAAATTTTGTTATTCCTATAACCAAATAAAAAAATAGTTACATTAATGATCGGACTCCAGCAAAGACCAACAGGAAAGGCTTTGCAAACACCAACCCTTTGATAAAGCATTCCTTTACTAGACACAGTCCATATTTCATCACTTCCAGCTGATATATCCTCAAATTTCTCTACAAATACAGAAACGAAACAAACAGTAAGAGAACATACAAAACTAACTAATAAAACTGAAATAATAATATTTATGGAAGAAATAAAAAAAAATACAGAATTCATCAATGTAAAAAAAAGAAAGCTTTAGTACAAATTAAAAATATTTTGACATATAATCAATCTTGCACTAATTAAATCACAAAATTAAAGAAACGTTGTTTTGGTTTATAATCGAATCACACAAAATAAATTATTTAAAAAATTATATTAAATTTTTCATGAAAAAATTAATAAAACTAATAATTTTAAATATAAGTAAAAAAAACAACAAAAAACAAACAAACCATCAAACTCAACCAGTTCCCAATGAGATCCTTCAGGAAATACAGGTGACACTTCATGTCGGACGAAAACTTTACCCTGGGCATCAAGAGCCCAGACTGACCACTTAGCTATCGATACTTTTTTCAAAGTTGTTCCTTTAGGATTGTCTATCATCTCCCAATTTATGCCTGCAACAGAGGTGAATAAATAATAGGAATATCACTAAAAAGTAGGAGCTTAATTTTTTTCTAAATGAATAGGTTAGTTAAAATAAAGTTTAGAATAAGTAATAAAATAAAAATTCTAAATTTCAGTAGGGTTTCAATAACCTGGAACATTGAAAATCCACACACATACATCCTTCTTTTCTCTTTAGTGGATATGTAGTGAGTAAATTTTCATGCGTGTATAGTGAAATATATTTCTGAATAAATTAAAGTTTCACTCCATATGATTTCACATACCTCATCCTTAATTCATACTTAAACAACCATTTTTTTCCTGGGTCCCTATTACCTTTTAACATCTACCATCTACAATATAACTGTAGGGGTACCCCAAGGTAGCATCCTCGCTCCTTTCTTATACAATGTTTTCACAAACTATTCCTCAAAACCCAGCCACCATCCTTGCTCCCTTTACAGGTGATATATGCATTCTATCCACTAATAAAAATTCCCGGACAGCTTCTGATTTAAGAATACCTTCTTCTTTTCAAGAACACCTTTACTTATCAAAAAATGACATAAAAAATGGCACATTAAAATAAAAGTATCCATGTGACCATTACATTAAGACATGGAAAGTGGGAACCTCTTTTTCTTAACCAAATCCTTACCTCACACTCCATTACTGTCCACTACCTTTGGATATAGCTTGATCGTAGACTCATATGGGCACACCACACATTAACAATAAGCAAACGCATCTACACTGTATAAACGTTTACAGGGACTCCACAACAATAAATTAAAATTCAAAACTCATAACAAAGTACTCGTATACAACACAATGTCATATCTGCATGGACATAAATCATAAATCTGGACAGTGACCAACATCAATGTCTATTTATCAATGCTTTTGTAAATATTTTGGAAAAACCATAAATAAATGCTAAAAATTAGGGTAGCAAACAATTCTAAGTTCTGATTTGCCAATTTTAAGGCACCATGAACCATTGCTTTTGATCAGGTCAAAAAACAAAATCATCTTGTTTACTCAGAAACAAAATTACATAGTAGATACAAATTATAGAATTTAGGCAAAATAATAATATGGTTTAGTTGCACTAAAATTTATTTGTATGTTTCCAAAAATCTTACCAACAGGATTTGAAGTAGTAATACCAAACCTCCAAAGTGCATAACCTTTTCGAGAAACAGCCCACACTTGATTTCCATAACCGCAACTAATGCAGTCCAAAGGTTGATCGCATGCCACTTGTTCCCAATTCTCCCCCTGATTATAAAAAAGAAGTTATTTTTATATTTTCTTAATACTGATTACTAGAGGAGCAAATAGAAATTATTATTTTTAGAATTTACCATGGGATTTGATGCTGAAACACTTCGTCTAAAGAGAGCATCTCCACCAATACCAACTGCCCATACACATATTGTGTCAACAGCTGAGGATTGCTACACATGACAAAAGAACATACACAATCACACTATTAATAAAATCAGTGCACTATAAAAGGTAATATACTAACATCATTAGGGTAGAACATTTTTATGAGACTAATTAGAATAAAAAAAAAGACTATAAGTAATATGGATAGCTAAATTACAAAATATAACTAAATTATTATTAAAGAGGAAGACAGATAGGCCTCCCATACTCTAAAATCATAACCACAAAGAAGATATAATTATTTTGGATACTTTAAACTAAATTATTAAAAGATAAAACACATCATGTCAACATAATACCTGCAGAGAAACAGAAATAATTTTTGAGTTTCCTATTTCTTGCCAAGGTCCCATGATAGTTAATTTACATTTTCTGGACCACCTCCTCCTCCTAACATAATCTGTAATGGTTTTCCTTGAGTGGTAACTCGCAGGAAAATCAGTAGCATATTGCCATCCATCACCATCTACACCTCCTGGTGTAGTAAAATCAATAGACCATTCTGAAACCTAAATATACATTTTATTTATTAAAATAATTAACCTAGCATTGCTTCTTCGTTTATTCTACTCTACTTTAAACTCGTAGAAGGTTTAAATTCTAAAGGGAAATCATAGTCATGTTAATTATCTATTAATTAACTATCTTTATTACCTAGATTCAGACTGTTTTCAATATTTATTAATACAGTGAAAACTGCTTCTAGTTGCTAGGTTTGGGTTCCCTGTCCCTTACAACTACTACCCCTATTAAATAATAATTCACTATTAAATAATTTACCCATTGCCAGTGCATGTTTAAAAGTCTTGTAGATTCTCGACTTCTCTTAACTAGCCCAGTTGAATCGCTCCACATTGGTCTATCAGTAGGTAGTCCTTTAGGAGTGAAACCGGTCAATGGATTCCATCTCTGATTTTCATACACATGCAGACAATACATGTCCTTCATGGGATGAACACCTGCTTCACTTTTTTCAAGCCCTGTTAAGTGGAAATAGGCACAAATTAAGCCATTTTAAGCTTGGGATCATGGAAAAATTTTAGAAGCACCCTGACAAATTAATCTCTATTATGTAAATGTATATTTAAGAACATTAGCTGCACTTTTTTTATGCTTAAATATACATTTGCAACAGATATGCGATATTTTTTTGTCTATGTACAGTACACATAACTCAACAGCAATGAAGGTGATAATTAGAAAACAAGAGGTCTTAAAAAAAATCTAACCTCCTGAAAAGAGAAAAAAAAATATTATTTTTGAGTCGGTTTTTCTATGTTCAGACAAAGGGTTGTGAAAATAATTCACAGAATACTTCTTCTTAATTGTTCTTTATTTCAAAATATTTTTAAATCCTAGACATCTCAAAACATTGAGAGATTTTAATTAATACTTTAACAAAATTCCTCTCACCACTAGGTTGCAGAATGTAAATTTGGTTTTCATTTGCTATATAGGGTATAGTAAGTGAATACAAGTCCTAGAGTATGAGGAAAAAATTGAAAGATACATTTTTTAATAGTTCGGGGCTTTAAATTACCTGTTAAAAATGTACCTCCCCATCCTCCAGTATAAAGCCATGGGGTGTTATCAGCAGATATTCCCCAAGTGACACCTGAAGAGCATGTCTCAACAACTGCCATATGTCCGCCCATCTGCTTCCAGAAAGCATCTCCATTACAGATCAACTGAATCAATACAGACATTCAAAAACTTTAGAATGAAAAATTTACAGTAGATATAGTGTCATAAAAGCAATACACTATAATACTCTGTTCAATAAAAGTAAAATTTCCGAGTTTTCAGAAAATTAATTGAACAGTACGGAATCAAGAACACAGATATAGATTCTTACTTTGTTAGATTTGTAAGTAATTTTCTGAATGTGAACAGCTCCATTAACAGAAGCATAACAGATTAACTCAGGCTTCATCCTATGCTCAAAGTGGGTGAAGACATTACCATCTATCCATATCTGTAAAAGCAAGTCATAGGAAAAAGAGTAAACATGTGGATGTGTAAGAAATTAAATTAAATACGCTATTAAATTATACAACATCAAATTTAATACAGGGCCTCAGGGAAAATAAATTATTTTTGAAAATGGTCTATTTTCTGTGGGCCACACTGTATTATAATAAAATAAATATAAATTATATATTATATAACTAATTTTATAATTCTTAAAATCCTGCCTTTATGTCGCTATTTACAGGATGAACACACTTCATGCACCTATAATGGGCAACTAAAATGCATAATATTAGCTAGCTAAAAATAAAATTATATAAAGCCAACCTTAAACCCATCCTTTTGGCATAAGATACTAATTGTAACAGTTGTTTGAGTTTGCAATGTAAAAGCTCCATCACGCTCTTCTTCTCCCCAGGCACCATTGTCCATTGAATTTCTAACAATGACCTTCTCTTCAAATCTCGGATTGAAGTGAAGAGCTGTTTTGTTATCCTGTGCACAATCTAAATTTACTGAAAACCTTCAAGAAAAACAAAAAATCTCATTAAAATAATTAAAAATGTTAATTTTAAAGAAACTATAAGGGTTGCAACAAAGGTTAGAATCTCAAATAGATCAAGAAAAGCTGAAATCTAGAATTTTGAAACTTCATTTATTTTAACAAGTGGAAATTTAAAGGAATTGTTCACAACAGTATATCTTTAACCTATAAAAGGACAAATATCTGTAACTGGGATCTCGCCAAAACCAAATCTAAATCGTGCCATTGATATTCCCTCAAGCAGGGGACGGTGAGAGAAGTAAAATGAACCCAAGATAGAGGGGGGTTATTAAGGTTTTTGCTTTGATCGTGTACTAGTAAAGAAGTATAGATGCAGAAAAATTAAACCGATTATCTAGGATAAACAAAAACTCGGGACGATTGGCTCAGTGTAATTAGAAAGCACATGGTCTGTTTACATGACATAATCAAAAAGTGAAAGCTTTCAATACACAACAAATCAAAAATGTAATGTTATTAACTATAATGATTAGTTTTGATAAAATTGCTGACCACTATTTAGATAGTTTACTATAATATCTATTTGAAAATTAAGGGATTAACTGAAGAATAATCAATTATAACATGTATTAACTATTTGGTAAGTTATTCAACACTTTCATTTCCATACAGGTCCCCAGTCATTGGCAATAGGGTCGAGCATACTCAAAATGACCAAGGAGCTCATGCTATTCCCACTCTCATCCCATTACCTGCCACAAAAAAATCACATTTTTTTTCTTTTTGTGGTAAGACGTTATTTGATTATTGAACTACACCCTTTTCATGATGAGTAGTTATCATACAGAAAAACAGTTAAGGATCTGAATATTTTAGAGTTGCATAAGCATTTATGGATAAATGATTCAATGAAAAAGTATATTTTTACTGAACTATACTAACTTAAAGTAAAATAATATCCTTGAACGATTTTTATTTAATTTTTGGAGTTTCCATCCTATTTGAGAAAACATTAATTGATAATTAATCCATGATTAATTAATTCAAGCCTTAACTTGTATACTCTACATCTATCAAGAGGACAGATTCAGTTTTAATATCTTAAGCACAAAGAATAGTCACAAATATATTTTTTTCAGGTAAGAATTATTACAACTAAAACTAATTAAGTATGTTACAATAGTAAATACTAATGAGAATACCTATCACAGCTTTCAGGGATCAATAAGATGACTGTTAGTTGAGATTCTGGAGCAAAACCATTGCTAAGAACATTCTTCCAAGGAAGAGCTTTGTGCTTATATGTTAGATCCCTTGTAAAACTGTTATTCTCTTCGTCAAATTGTTCCATCTGAAATACAAATTGATAAATTTTAACCTTAACCAAAATGTATGCCCTTTCCACTTAGTAGGTTTACCAGAGAGCCATCCCAAGAGAGGAGGGGGGGGGGGCACTTACTACAATCTACTTGACATGATCATGAGAGATAAACATGTCTTACCTCCCTGGGATTCAAACCATTGCCAGGTACCAGGTATATTAAAAATGAATCTGGTTGAGGCGAGAAGTTTTGTAACCACTCGGCCACACCATTTCCTTAATTTGTTCTTACTAACTGCAAATCAATTTATAATAAAGAGTATTCCCAGACACTAGTTGTTCCCATGTGCAACTGTGGCATCACTAACATTTCAAATTCTACTACTATTCTGCTACTAACATTTCATTATTTATACAGATTAAGAATAAAACTTAAAGCAAATTCAACCATAAAAATTAAAATCTAATTTACTCCACATAAACCACTAATTAATCTGAGCTGTTCATTGGAAAACAAATTAAGAGACACTGAAAAAAATTCTGATACACGAACTAGTGCCCTAGTAAAATTACAAAACAATTTACATCCAAGATTTCAAATTTAATTTGTGAGATGATATAAAAAATATACTTATTTATTTTATTAAAAGAGCTTGTTTCAATACCTGCATAGTAATAGGATCAAATACAAATACATCGCCAAGGTTTGTAGTAGTCCACAAAGCTGAGGCAGCAGGTTTCCCTTCCACATTGTTAAGACTACAAACAACTACAAAATACACTAGTAAGATTAAGAATATAACTGCAAATCTCAAAAATACAATTTATTTAACTTTTAGCTCATAAGTTACAAGAGGATCAAACAAAACATGGAAGAATCTGAAGAGGTTTTTTGGTTAAAGATTAAATTTTCAACTCAGTACAATAGTGAAGATGGCATCCTTCATAAATTTAATCCAAATATTAACTTACCTGATGTAATTTGAGCATTCCACTCATCCAAGTCGGTGTCAGAAGAGAATTGCAATATGAGATACTGTTGAGACGTCATTGTATAAACAGCTAAACGAGGAACTCCAGGTGCACTGCAAGAACCTACCCATACAACTTCTGCAAGAGAGACCTGGTACTGAAACATTTAACAAAGTAAAACCCAAGAAGTTTAAAAATAAAAATAGGCTCATGAAGAAATTTGAAAGTAGTGACTATAGCTATTACATTGATAAGTCTTTCACCTTTTATCGGAAAGTAATAGAAGATTTTAAGTTGGTTTTGAGACAGATATTTTGAGGTTAGACTAAATAAAACCATCTAATGGTTATAAGCATTTAAAAAGGCAACCAATCTATTATTTGAAATGGAAGAAAACAATAAACTTTCATCGAGTTTTAGTCAGTATGATAGTAACCAAGGTCTTAGTAGAACATTTTGTGTAATAAATTGAAACTGTCAGGCCTAAAATGTTTTTCAATTGAAAGGTGTTAATTAAATGTTGTAAGCGCACCTTGCCTAGAATAGTTTAACGATTGAATGACATAATTATTCTCATAACAAGATTTTTAAATCGTTATGAGACTTTATTATGATATTAAGTTGTTTGCTTAGATATCGAGGAGCTGACTTATATATAGACCAGGTTCAACTACTATAAGAGCCGAATTGAATGACATAATTATTCTCATAACAAGAGACCAAGGCTCCACAAGTTGGGGCATGCTGCTTCAGCCAAAACCTGGTCATCTTAATGGAAATTTAGGTAACATTTTAAAGGGAAACCAGGACCTCTGTGTATCGCCAGGCCAGACCACTTCTCCTTTTAACCCAATAATAGAGCATAGAGTAATACTCTTCGTCGGATTTGATTTCCTTGTCTCCGTTTTTTTACAACTTTTGCAGCACAAGCACTAAATAAAAGGAGGTGGGGGATTGGCTTAAACCAGGCTATGTAAATGAAACACCCTGTCATTAGAGGCAGGAGCAAGGGAAACCAGAAAAAGGACCAGGACCCAGTGCCAGGGAATGGTCTAGTTTCAAGGGAACAGGGTTTAGTTGGTTGTAATCAGTTTACTTATAATGACCACAGCAGATATTAAAGCAGAAGTAAACGGTAGTATTAAATATTTGATATTGTTTTATTAAATAATACAAATTTTGTTATATTTGAGTTTTATTAGAGAATGGCTGCAATATGATTGTATGAAGAGTGAATACAGCCCCATTCATTAACTTAACCCTTTGACTGAGGAGGTATCACCAGGTGATATCTAGCAGTTTCAACTGAGTGGCGGAAGGTATCACTAGGTGATACCAAGGGTCTCTAGGAAGGGGGTGCGTTGTTCAAGGGAGGGGATGGCAGAGCTTGTTCCTATGGGTTGTTTAGTCTTGTGGCCGCCTCAGGGAAGGTCTCAACTACATTCCCCTCAAGCCGTTTCTCGATCGCTTTTTTTTTTTTTTTTACTTGTGTTATGCGGGTTTACAGACTTCGCACTTTTATTACACACAAATAGTAAGGTAAGCTATCTTTTCTTATTATATTCATTAATAATTTAATGTTTCTTTATTTCCTAGCGACGGTTAACGTATAATTTTTCAAATATGTACTGAAAAAATGTTAAAATTTTGGAAATTTTCATTTTGTTGCGTAACAAAATTGAAGTATGTTGCTTCAAGATTAGAGAGGTATCAGTTCAATAATTTCTTTCAATGTATCAGTTTAATGTTTTTTTAAACGAAAATTGTTTTTTCCCGATGAGCCAAAAAAAAGTTAATCCTCAAATGCAACATGAAAAGCGAACATGTCCAGATAACTCACAGCCTTCAACCACGCTTGAGCAGCCAGGAGAACTTACGAAAAATAAAACTTTACGTGATACAGCCATTAACACTGTGTTCTGCTTCAACCAAGAATGTTTGCAGTACTTCTTCCTTTGGACACTATTCATTTAAGACTGTCTTTAGAGCAAAAAATACCAATAACCCTGGTATCACTAGGTGATATCTTCCGCCCAACAGTAAGGTTAAGTCAACTGTATGACGTGAGGTATCACCTGGTGATATCTTACATTTTCCTTAAATTTTGGGTAAAAAAAGTTAAATTTTCCCATTTATTATAACTAGTAGTCGTTTTTATGCCATAAATTAGTAAAAAAAGAAGAAAAAATTTCCGCACCAGAGTTGACCCCTAAGGATTTAGTCCCGCAGTCAAAGGGTTAAAATTATGGTTGATAGAAATCTTATATCATTGATTAAACAAAGTATTAATAAATGGAGAGAAGCTAAATCAAACTAATAACAGAATAATATAGAAAAATACCTTGGTTAAATGTTTTTCTATAGAGAGAACAATGAAACTTCCACTTTCAACAGAACCATTGAGATTGCTAACCCATTCTAATTCTATGACACAGTCTTCATAAGAGTCATTTCCTGACAAACTATACCTGCATTCACCATTTTTCACAGAGGATGTCCTAAAAATAATATTGTCATTATATTATGAATGAGTAAATTTATTGTTAGATTAAAATAGGTTGAAATTATTGACAATCCATTTTACTATAGACTAGATAAAACATTGAACAGTTAAAGGTCACACATTAAAATCGAATGCATATGCTTAGGATATTAACTTAAAAATTACAATTTTAACACATTATATTATACCTTTCAACAGCAAGTTCAAATTTCTCATAACCTGTCTTACAAGTTTGATTTGAAAGCTGAAGATTCTGTAAAATTTTACACCTCCATGGTGACAACTCCATTCCACTGTTGTATCCACTATCAGAGAACCTAAATAAGTTAATAATAATCATAATCACAGAACAATAATCACTTTCAATATCTAAAATTAAAATAAAATAAAGTTTTCGGCTTTAAAATGTTAAGAGCACATTTTTTAATTATATAAAAAAAATAAACAAAATAAAGTATACCTATACATTGCACACATGAAATAACTTTAGTTTTTCTGACTCACCAATTAGGAAGATGATTAGGGTCAACTTCAAGAGCTCCAGCTTCGACATGAGACCAAATTGTAATGACTTGCTTCCAGTCTGGTTCACAGACTGATTCTCTTTCTCGGAACACTTCACTCTCCACATCAACTGCCTAAAAGAGAACAACAGAAAGTCAATGTAATAATACAAAGAAAAAGTAAAACAATATATTTTATAATAAAATAGTCTGCCAATTAGTGTGACACATATTGGACACTTCCTAGTGTCATATTATTGAGCGAATGAGTATTAAGTAGTACATGAGCATAAAATGATGTGATCCCACTGGGCATTGAAAGAGAGGTTGTATGGACCTGCTATGATAACCATTATGGATTTTTTTTTTTTCAATTAATATTAAGTGTACTCAGAAGGTTGAAATTGAAAGGAGACATTCGTGGGCTACATTTAACAAACAATACAAATTTCTATCAAATGGGAGTACTTTTAAAGATATAGGTGTTAATAAAAATAAGTTTTTACTCATGCAAAAGGAGAAGGCAACGGGGCTAATTTTAGCCTACCATCCAAATTTCGTTAAGATCAGAGTTAAGGTATAGTGGTATGCAAAAAGACAGACTATGCGACAAACATGAGACCAAAAATATGTCCTGATGTTTGAAACAGATTCAAAGATAAAAAAAAAAAAAATCTTTAGAATGATTACAATGGTTCCGTTACAATTGGTAAACTATTGAAAAATTAATAATTATTATTTGTCCTTGTAATTATAAAACAATGAGAGCAAAATGAACATCATGGATATAGTTAAATTGTTAAAATACTTCACACTTGTAACTGAAAATATGCTTACTGAAATACAATTTAAGTAAACATATTAGTAATTATCTAAGTATTATTAATTAAAGACAGAAGACCAATTTTGATTAAATAAAATGAAATATTTACAAGAGGGTTAGTGTCTGCATTAGCTTCAAGACCCAGGACTGAACCAACACTTCGAACAGGACTCCAGGCAGTAAGCTTTCGTCTAGTATCAGTCTCTTCTTTGATACTTACAAAGAAAGAAATTAATAAAACAATATTATTTGATATTCAACAAAAAATCTAGGAAACAAACTACAATACAATATGCCTATAATTATTTTAGCATACATTTAATATTAAAACAAATATTTAACCTCTAGTTTAAGGGGGATGATTTTTTTAAGCTTCCCAATAATTTTTCAGTCATTGAGTTATTAAACATAATATAACTTCAAAGTTTCAAATGGTATATTTACTGGTTGCAGAGTGCTGGTTCCTCGATGAAGCCTTGAGTAGCAGGTAGACTAGAGGGGTGAATGTGTCTATTCCAAATTGGATTAATGTTCAGGGATGTAGGAGCAGAGCGAGATGTTTCAAAATCCAGGTAGTTCATCATGAAATCATCCTAGAAAAAAGGAAATGCAATTGATAGGCGAGAGATAATTATTAACATACATTTTACAATAATGTTAGGAATGTTCCTGGACCTCAATATAAAATGGAGAAATTTTCATTAATATTCAATTGATTCAGTATCACACAAAAGAAAATAGCTTATTACATTATTTCTGAGCAGTTTGTGCCTATTCCCTAAAATGGTTGTTTGTTTAAAATAATATGTGCAAATAAATCTTATCAAGCTACTATTAACTGATTCATTACAATTTTGTTAATATAATATTTCCACCACACCAGGGAGATCTTAGTAGGGTGAATACTAAATAACAATCACTTCAAATTTGCAGTAAAATAATGACTTAAGATTGATCAAGATAGAAATAAATAAAACCTAGACATATTTTACCATTGATTGATTTGTGTGATGTGATAGGCTTGATACGCTAGATGCTCTACTATCCTGTACAGGAGTTTCAATAAGTTTCCACCTCTTTCCAGCTAGTTCACCATCATCCATACCAATCCTGATGTACAAGTTTCTATCTTCAGAGCCTACTCCCACAACCTGGAAAATAAGCAGTTCAAGTTTGGAGATTGCTATAAACAATTTCTTCTGCATAATAAATAGTTCATATGTAAACTTTCCACACTAAAATTTAACAAGCTCTTTTATGTCGAAAAAGGGAGAATGAGCAAAATTCATTTTGAAAATAGTTCATAAATAAACTGTAGTAAAATTTCTTTTCAATCACTGTCAGAATAGTTATTTATGCAACAAGGGAGAGAAGTATGTTTTCCTGCTCGAGGTTAGGTTTACTCCTGAGGCACCGCCGAAGGAGAAAACCTCATTAGCTCCCGAGGCCGTAAGGCTGAGGGAGATAACTACAGTATTAGCTCTCGAGGCTTGCCGAGGGAGATAATCAGAGAGCAGAAGTACTTCGATCCATGTTGCGTATTAAATTTTATCTACGACTAGTGCACCATGGGAAATAGCTATTAAGTTTGTAAATATAAAAGATTTACAAATTCAGGATTCACATAATTTAAACACCTTAAACTGATATTTAGTAACTTGATATATTAAAATAACAATTTTTATACTAAATATAAACGTTTCTAATTTAATTACGTTTAGTTTGATTTTAATTTAAAGACTTTGTATGATAACCTAAAGTAACCTTCCCGAAAAATTAGTAAACAAAACCGCTAAAAAAACATTCCTACAACATAATACTTAAAATTTACCTAAAAAAATACCTTTGAAGTTGGTATGGTTGGTTCCCAAGGGAGGGAAGTAACACTTCCCTCCCTGTTATTAGCAATGTAAAGTCCACTTACAGTGCAAGTCGTAGATAAAAATTATTTACCTATTTCTATTTCAATACACTGCTCCTCTTAAGGAGCAAGGGCCTAAACAGTTAGAATTTTATTTGTACGTTAGAAATGATCTAAACTTCAAATAATAAAGTAATAACATCAAAAATTAAAAATGCAGTAAATTAAAGTAAATAATAATAAAGTAATAATTCACAATGAATAAAGTATAAAAATGGACTCACCTGATCATTAGGGGAAATAGATATTGATGCCATGTAGCCAACCATATGGACCCAGCCTGTTCCTAATGGGTTGTGTAGGGTCCCCTTTCTGAACCAAAGGGACATATCATCTCCTAAAGCCCAGACGGCATTTGTTCCAACACAAATCTGTGATAATTTGACATCCCCCAAGGGCTGTTCGATTTCTTGCCAACTCTCACCTAAAAAGTACAGAAAATAGTATCTTATTAAATCTTATCTTATTTTATGCATTTTGGTTGTGTGAGTCATCAGCCAATTAATTTGTTAATTGGTATTCATTTTGATTAGTTAATTCATTTTTTAATTAATTTTTACTGTTTTTGTATTGAAACAGAGTCTGTGAGCCAAGTCTCAGCTTGATTGGATGGTGGGAAGAGGGTTTATTAGATCTCCAAGGATTTGACAGAGAACAGGCACAAACAATCAAAATCAAAGTAAATAAAAAGGATTTAAAGTAAAAATAATAAAGTGCTAACAACATTTTTTTTATTAAATTATTTATAAATTAATAAAAAAATCTTAACCTGTTGGCTGAGCAGGAGAAATACCAGTTCTAACAAGAATATTTCCTGTAGAAGTAACTGCCCACACTTTATCACCAGGTCCAGCCCATATTCTTCTAACTTCTACGCCACCTGGAACTGGTATTTCATTCCACTTTGTACCCTCAGGACATACTGTGGAAACACCTTTGCGCCACATAACCTTTAGTAACACAAATTGAAGAATTCGGTGAATATAGCTTTTGTTTGATTATTTTAGTATTATAATATAGAAATTAACAAAGAAAAATGCATACAATTTTATATATCACTATGCTGATTGTTAGGCAGTTTACATTTTTATAAACAAAGACTTACTGGTGTGTGCATAATACTACGATTTGTTGAATATCTTAAAAAAATAAGAAAGAACATACCCTGCCGTGGATTGTTACTGCCCAAACTTGAATAGCTCCTGGGGCACCTCCTGTCATATTTTGACCACCAACACTAACATCTCTAAATGGTTCCTAAAAATAATTAGAACTAGATTTATAGTAGCAGAACGTCCAAGAGTAATTTTATTAGCTTTATTGCACTTGTATAAGAAAAAAATAAATAAATAAATAAAAAATAATAATAACAAATACATACTTAAGGGAATAATACAATATATTATACATGATTATTAGAATGATAATGACAACAAAACTTTATGCAAAACATTATATGAGCACTATAGGTTATACAAGCCAAACTAAACAAAATAATTTTAGTAAGATGGGTAATTTTAGATTTATAACTTTAAAAGGAAACCAGAATTAATACGAGGTTGCATTTAAAAAACCAATAAAGTAAAAAAAAAAAAAAAAAATACTCACACTGTCAGTGGCACTAGTGCCAACCAAGTTTGAGATTAAACTAGTAGCAGACATTTCCTGAACAAAATAAAAGTTCTTATCGTACTGAAGTAGCATTCAGATGATGATAATTATGCCGTAGTACCTTCATTAAAAGTGAAGAGGAATAAAAGAGCTAGGAAAAATTATGTTAAGAACTTTAGAAGGACTGCACTTAATTGTGCCCTCAGTAAAATACATATACAATATATTTGTCCTGATTATTAACAGAAACACACAAATATCTTTACAGAAATAAGAATAGCTTTAATAAACTCCATATGCTTAAGTATGAAGATATATATTAGCTTTTTATGGTCTCAACTATGTTAATTTGTGGCAGGGATATGAAATGCACCAAAATAATAGAGATAAAACATTAGTATAAAGTCTTATAAATTGTGCCATTGAAGACTATCAGAACCTGCAGTGGACATGCCTATTGCAGAGTCCAAATCCTATAAGGATCTTTGCATTTAAATTGTCACAGAATATGAATCAGTGATTCAGGAATGTGTCAATCTAAAATGATTATTCAGGAACCATCAAAGTGTCTAACCAGATTACTATTCTCACTTATAAAGTAGTCATCTTGTCATCTTTTGACAGGCATTCTCATTCTTACAGGATATGGTTGGTTAAACTGACATTTAAGGGTAAGAGGGTAAAACCCCCTACTCACATTATCTACAGCTGTCCTGCATTAACTCAGTTGAGATGGGAAACTTTTAGCTTAGATAGTTTACTAAAGAACTAAGGCTGCTTCTCAAAGCAATGTGTTCATTTGTTAAGGTTCAGTAATTAGAGGATGAAGTACTATGAGAAGGTTTTGTTACACCTGGTTTGTACCTTAAACTCACTTGTGAGGCAATAAAATCCATTAGAAGAGAGAGAGAAAAAAAATCATCGGTGTAAAATATAAAAAGGCTAAATAACTGTTGTGTATAACATTTAAAAGAATATAAAACAATAAATAATTTGAAATTTCACAAAGGAAGTAGTGGATTTACCTGAGTTGGATCCGAGTGCAAAGGAGCAATGGAACACCACGAATTCATCGCAATATACTTCCTGTACCTAACCCATTTGCGTCTTCGAACACAAGAAGTCCATTTCTTAGTGCCACAGTAAGTTGCGGGAAAATCAACTGCATATGTCCAACCCTTGAAAAGATTATATTCAAATATGAATGAAAGGAGGATTTTGGGGGAAAAAACCATAGTTTCACTTAGTCAATTTAAAACACTCCTTATTATATCCATAGATTTCTGTGTATCTAATACTTGTAGTTTAAATTAAGTATACTAATTTAAAATTCTTAAATGAAGGAAGACTAAATTCAGGTAAATTATAATAATATTAAAAAGTTAAAAATATGTCAGTAATAATTTAAGCATTGATATAATAACAAATTATATAAAAGTTACATCATGGTCAAGTGGTTCATTGTCAAGTACTGTTTCAATCTTCCAGTCACTCTCCCATTTCCATGCCATAGAAGGAACTCTTATTTTATCTTTTCTCCGTTCTACGAGACCATCTTCACTGGAAAAGGCATATCTATCTGTTGGTAACAATCTATTTGAAAATCCTTCAACCGGTAACCATCTCTGAAACAAGGATTCAAGCAAAATAGAAATTAAAACCACAATAAATTTCTAATACTGCCAAAAAATAAAAGAAAAGTAAACAAGGTTTCTTTTTATCCTAAGTATTAGAATTAAAAAGGTACAGCAGGGGTTAAAATATGACTATGGATTAAATATGATTATTTAATAAATGAAGTGATAAGTGTCCATTTAAGAGATAATATTTTACACTAGTATTTTAGTTGTATTTATTCTTGAGCAATTTATACAAAAAAAGTGTCTAAAGGATGTTATTATATTGGAAAGTTGAACATAAGAACTTTTTATTTTTAATTTTCCACTTTCAAAATTTTAAAGTTCAATATTTTAAACTAGGGTCCAAATACATAAGATACGTAGATTAATATGCATCAAAACACTTTATCTCTATAAATACTACGTACATGGTAAATAAAAAAAAGAGATAAAAACCTGATTTTCATAAGCCTCCTCCTTTATTCTAATTGCTGTGTCAAGACCATGAACATGAAGATAGATCTGTCTATCACTGCCTATAGCCCACAAGTAATGAGGAACTGATGATAGGTGCTTGAATTCAATGCCTAAGCAAACAAAAAAATAAATAAATAAATAAAATAAATAAATAAAAAAACATTTGCTTTCTCCAGACTTATAATGATTATTAATCACACAAAGGACTCTTACATTTAAACAGGATGCCTAAAGGAAATGTTATATAGTAATTTTTTGGCTTCCAAATTTCCATAGCTCTATCCTTAATATTAAAGTAAAAGGAAGAAATAAATCAGAAATCACCTGGAAATGGGAATTCACGCCATTTAGTACCATTAGTCGAAAGGCCAAACACTCTACCTTCATTATTAACACCAAACAGCATAGAAGTCGGCATTTTTAATAATCTAAAACAAATATAATACAACCAATTATAAATAAAAATAAAATATTTAACCAAACTCACTGTTTAAAACTGTTAATTGCTAGTACATTCCCCATAAACATACAATTTAAGCAATTAGCATTTTATTGGATTAAAACTTTTTTTTTTTACCTAATACTATTTTTATTTATAAAAAGCCTAAATATTTTTGTTTTCAAAATTGAAGATAACAGAAGCATTCTAATCGTTCTGAAGAACACTTTCTTAGGTCTCCGAATTAAAAAATTAATCTTTGGTCTTAAGTCTGTTTGTCGTTCAACATTTTTGCAAACCAATAAATCCTTAAAACTTATTCAATTTTTATGAAATTCAGATTTCCGGCAATTATTAGCCCATATAATTTTCAATCTTCTGTGCCCACTGGTTTCTCTTCTAAATGAGCAATAAGTTTTTAATATATTAACACCTATAACTTTAAAATTACTCTTACTATTTAAAGAAATTTGGGTGGCCTGATAAAAGCTCCCTTACAAATGGCCCAATGTAAATTTCAACAATGTAAAATAAAAACAATTTTGAAAAGGGAGGAGGGGTAAATAAGTTAGCAATAATGGGTTGTAAAAGCAAAACATAATTATTATGAAACATATTTGTCATTCAAGTATGTGAGGAAGCTACGTGCTACATTAATTGGCTAAACAAATTTTAAAAGTGATTTTATATAGTTTTTTTTTTTTTTTTTTTTTTTTTTTAATTAAAAACTGAGTAGGTGGCAAAGGTTAGGTCGCATAATCCTTTTACTGGTGTTACAGATTATCTAAGTTTTGACTTTTGACACTCAGATTGGCCAACCTAAATGATGAAAAAAATAAAGCCAAGATGACATTTTTGTTTGCCTAGATGGCCCGACCTTCAAGAATTAAAAATCCTGACTTCTCATTGATCCTCATGGATTTTCCAGCACTGTCAAAAGTCAAAACTTTAGATAATTGGACTGTAGGGACAGCTGTTGTATGTATACTCGTACATTCAAATAAAAACACACAATTTTTCAATCTCTACTTCACTAATGTTTTCTATTTTAATACTGAACATCAATTATTATAACACTTCTGAAAAACTATCATTCAAACACAACTCTCTCCGACTCCACACTACCATTAGCCATACAAACATATTATCACTTATCACACATACTAACAACTATATACATACACAATATATTTAAATACTAATTATGGGCATAATTTCCAACATTTGGCTAAAGTTTCTGTGGCTCTAGTTCAGAATTCAGGAACCAAGCTTGCAAGACATAGTTTTGAGTTATGTTAAATAGAAGAGATTACATCCTTTTGTCTTTTTAGTAAATTATCAATGGTACATTTTAAATTATACAAACGAGTGATGGCTAATTCGGATTGTACGTGCCCCCAAAATTTCTTTGAGTTGGTCCTCTACCTGGTTTATATACAGGAGGGTTGTTTTTCTTCAGGAAATGAGCAGAGCACCACGAAGCAGTTATTGAAAATTCAAGGGTATACAAAATTAAAGTTTTTAATTTAATATACGGGATTTTATCACCTAAACTCAAAGTGGGGGCACGTACAATCCGAATTTACCAAGAGTGATTATGTCCCTTGTGATAGTAATAAGAATGGTAGAAAAATAGTCTATGATGGGCTTAAGAAAATTATCACAAACACCTTCATACTGAACTGTAAATACCAGAAAATAGAACGGTATATAATATGTCAGAGGCATATCCTTTAACTAAAGATTTTTATCAAATGCCTTAGATGAAATACTTCAACAGATAATCCTATCACAATATAAATTGGATTGCAAAAGATGGGACAATACTTAAATGGAAAACAATAAGCATTATAGAGTTTAAAACCATTACCTGATTTATAGAACACCTCAAACAAAGGGATATTTTTTGTCAATGGCCAAAATCATTACTACTTTATCATAGATTCAAAAGAAACCGTCAGTTTATTATAATTAGAACATCTTTAAGTAATAAGTAAATTGGTCAATAAAATGATTACTTTATAATATCAACTCAATTGCATTATTAGTTATAAATACAATCTTAGTGAGAATTTCCTTTAAGCCGATTTCTACTATTAAAACACCAACAAGGAAAACTGCTGGATTAAAAATAAATAAATGTTCACTGAGGTAAAATATTAAATAATAATCAATCAAAAACTTACTATAAAATAAAACTCTTTCAAGAATCAAGAAGACGAAGTTATTTCTCTTACAATCGAATTACATCTTTACCATGTTAAGATTCTTCATTGGAACTGTAATAACAATGCGAAAATTATTTATTACATAAATTATAGGACGTCATCATTTAATAATACATAAATTAAATTTAAGATCAATCAATATTATTTTAAATAGCCTGCCTTTAATAATGAACACCACCCAAAAATATACAAATACAGAGAAGTTAAAGTTAAAGTAAAGACAAAGATTAAAGATTTAGACAGATCAACATCAACAGCTGAAACATAAGCATTGAGAATTGAGACCCGTATTAATTCACAAAACTAAGTCATGCGGGTTAGTATAATACATTTTTTTACCCGTTTTATTTCTGTTTTATTTTTTACATGGATTTTAAAGTATCAATTTTGAAAAAGTTAAAGAGCGCTGACGGTTCAAATTAATATGGGGCTATCTGCGAGTTACTATTAATAAACTATAAAAGTTTCACACAAATCAGATAACTTTTTTTTACATCTATAGGTGTAAATAAATGTATGTTTGTGCGCATGTGCAGTGCATGTGTAAGAGAAACATTTGAGGGCAGAAGTTTGAAACTTATATGGGACCGACAATAAGCTAATTTTGACCTACCATACGAATTTCATTAAAATCGGACGTTTAGTTTTTAAGATATATTCGCTCGTAAAAATTGAGCAAGACCGATAGACAGACACGGAACCAAATGTTCCCTGATGTCCGAAAGTCCGAATCGGATTCTGTCTGGGAAATTTTGAAATCGGAACCAAAGGTAACGATCACATAGCTTCCGTTACTTTTGGTTTGCTCGGAAGCAATGATCAAGTTGCCAAGGCAAAGTATGAGCTTTTAGCAAACATACAAAGGGTCCGTAGCTAGGCAACTTAAAAAGTCGGTCCAGAGGACTCAGACAAACTTTCTCATATACGAGTTCATAATTTCTTAGCCCAGTATGTTTTCCATTTATTAGTTTTCGTGTGTACATTTAATTATTATTGAACATTTCATAAAAAAAATATTATAAAAATAACTTCTCCTTGGCGGGGATATAAACCGGGCTGCTCCGATTGTGGTGAAATTTGCAGCAAACATACTTCTTTATTAGTTCATTATGAGACAAACATACCCACCTTATTTCGTTTTGATATCTGCCACCATTTTGAAAATATAGACATTTTAAACTTTAACGCTAAAATAATGTCTGAACTATTACGGCAATACATAATATCCTCCGACCTCCATTGCCCGAGGTAGAATAGAAATAAGCAAGTAAAAATGTTCGTCTCATCGAATAGATAAAGTTAGACATTTTTTCCCGTCCTAAAACTCCAATTTTAATTTTGATGCTTGGCAGACAACGTTGACCAACGAACTCGTTCTGAGCATTGGTAAAATGAATAATGTGTACCAAATTTCATAAAAATAGGTCCACTTTTACTCAAGTTATCGTCGTACGTTTCAGACTCATAGACAGACAGACAGACACGGAGCATATTTCATTGAATGTAGGAAGCTCGCTACGCTCGCTTCAATTAAAATCCCCGATGAAGTAACCAGGCTGCGGAGTAGCCGGACACACTGTCCAATGAACTCAGGCTGAGGCTGTATCTTAGGAAAAGAAGCTGAGTGAGCCAAATTTCGATAAAATAAATTGAATTAAACTCAAGTTGACGTCGGAAATCAGAGATTAGGAATCCATTATCCACAAAGATACTCATTGACAGACAGACAAAAGAGCATCTTACTTTCAACAATAGAAAGCTTTTACCTGCTCATTATACTAGTTACATAATCATAATGGAGTTAATGCTTCCGTTAGCTTTTACATTTTGTTAAAGTTTGCAAGTTTAACAGAAAAAAGGCCCGTCCTATGCATTATTATTATTACACATGGGCGCCCATATGAATTTTTGTAGGGGGGGCCACCATCACCAGTGAGGGGGAGGGGGCACCTCTGGTAGAGGGGGGGG
>KZ651135.1:1329543-1343284 GCA_001010745.2 Gerris buenoi | reverse complement strand
CCCCCCCTGCCCATAGGTATGGGCGCCCATGGAAAACAGTAACATCCAAACTTAGAAGAGGAGTCCTCAGCGATATTCCCTGGATGACTATCGCTTGAGCGTCTACCGCTGGACGCTGGAGTCGCGTCTTGGAAAATAAAGCTTAAAAGTATAATAAGTTCGATCTAAAATAGTTATCCTTTAGGGCTAAAAAAGCTATATTTCTTCTTAGTGTGCACTTATACCCTAAGAAGAAGTTCACGGGTTTGGGCTGGGCATTGATGATCTCTTATCAGCAGGGAGTTGTGATATTATAATATATTTGTGATTAGTTTTAAATGAATGTTTATATTAGATTTAGTGTATGTACCACAAGACTAGATGTTGCTTGCTAATAAAATGACACGAGCAGTGATAAATATCATTGCCACCCTAAATCAAATGCTCAATGATACTTTCTAATAACTTCATGCTTAATAATTGTAAAAACAATTATGAAATCAGTGTATAAACCTTTAAATTCAATTATTTTTGACTTTATCAATAATGTAACTATCTTAAAGTAATAACTTTACTTGTTACTGTTATTACGTATGTAAAGCTTTTTAAACTGAAGTACGAAATGCTTTTAAATAAAAGGATCGGATGCAAGCTAATTAGAACGAAGCATATGGGAAGATGCCAGCATAATTCAAACTGCCTAGTTCATTCACAAGGGGTAAGAAGGTTCTCAGGAGGGGTTGGAGGGTGACTCTTAGAGGGGGTTCCAGTATGTGAGGGTATCGCGTGTCCCTCATCATGTGGGCAGTCATGGGGGGTCACGTGGCTGCCACGATGCTTACTTACCCGTGTCTTCGGACACTCCAATGCAAGTAAAACTGTTGCTGTCCCGCACCTTTCATCTCCCGCTCCCTGAAAATAATAACATACAAAACTACGGGAAATGATAGCACCCTCAAGTGTTCATTGTTCATATTTATACAGAATAAAATCTTATTCTGTAGGTTTCTATACATAAGATGGTAGATTTCGTAAAAAAATAGTTTTAGTAAGAAGGGAAAATAAAGGTTTATACTGTTCAAACCCTCGATCCAACCTTAAATGCCGAATGCCGAGCATAAATTGGGCATTAAACAATTTATTAATATTCATCCTCTTTAGCTCACTAAATAACTTCAGTAGTGCTTTTCATATAATATAGTTCTGAATTCTAATAGCGAATAACGTCGTCATTTATAATTAAAAGTTGTTAAATATCATTATAGAGGCTACAAAAAAATAAAAACACTAGCATTGTTATAAAACAATCAAAAAAACTCTTTTATTTTTTTTATTTATTTTTTTTATAACAAGGTAAGGTTGTAAAGATTTTTTTAAATACTAATGATTAGCCTTACGTACAGCAAGTTCTTTTTTTTTGGAGAATAGAAGGAATAGGACGAATAGGTAATAGGCAATAGGGCAAAAAGACGCACTGCCGTGTAGCAGCCGTCCGCAACCACTAAACTCATGGCGACCGTATGACAACCGTGTACCCAGTTGTCTATTTGATCAAATTCATGCTTTCTTCACATTAGACGGGTTTTAATCTTCGGTCCGTTTCTCGTCAGTTCTTCTTCGTACATTTGAATAAATTAATTTTTATTTGTATATTTATTTGCCTTATTATAATGGCCAGCATATGAATAGTCCAGGAGATAGCGTGCAAAAAAGTGTCTGACTAACATCAAGCTAGAATTTTGTATACAAGTCAATCTTTTAGCGCCTTTTAAGAATATGTAGTCGGCTAAGTTCGTCTGCGGGACATAGCTTGGCAGTAGGCATTTGAAAAAAACAAAATGGTAGAGAGCGGCTATGTCCCACCAATTATGGTGGACAGTATGCTTTTCATGATCCTGAGTACAGAATTAGTTAGTAGACAAAAAATCAAGTCGATATTATTTTCACACTTAATAGTTTAGTTATTCAAATATTACTAAAAATCAACGTTGTTACCTGTCGACGGACAAACTAACATCAACTTGATTTTCGGTCTACTAACTAATTCTGTACTCAGGATCATGAAAAGCATACTGTCCTCCATAATTGGTGAGACATGCCCGCTCTCCACCGGTTTGTTTTTTTCAAATGCCTATTGCCAAGCTATGTCCCGCAGACAAACTTAGCCGACCACATATTCTTAAAAGGCGCTAAAAGATTGACTTGCATACAAAATTCTAGCTTGATGTTAGTCAGACACTTCTTTGCACGCTATCTCCTGGACTAAAATTAGTTGTGTACAGTTTCTAAATTGTGTGTTTTGATTTGAGCATTTCTTGCGTAGTTCATCAAATGAGGCAAAATATATTCGAATATAATTAAAAAACTTATTTTCTTCCTACATCCTCAAATAACATATGAAATAAGCCCCCAAATATCTCTCTTTTGATTTACAGGGTGCACCCAAATCTGACGTTTGCATTGTCTTCTCTTCTCGAGACAATAATGCAATTATTATTAGAATTACACTGGAAAGATTAAACGGAAAGAATTATATACATGGAAAAAATTGCACGTTGAAAAAATTACACGGGGAAAAATTATATTTAAATTTTTAGGAAAAATTAATTAAACAGTTTGGTTGTCATATTAAGCTTAGAGGATAGGAGATTCATAAATTATTTCAATATTAATGTGAAAACCAAACTATTTAATTAATGTTTCCTAAAACTTTAAATGTGTAATTTGTTCCCCGTGTAATTTTTTCAACGTGTAATTTTTTCCATGTGTAATTCATTCCGTGTGATTTTTACCTAACGGTTAAAACCGTTAGGTACTTACGGTCAAAACCGTATTGTGTAAAACGGCTCTTATTGACACAAAGTTTCGTTTCTTTCAAATAATTATCACAGTCACTGAACATTGTAGAATGTGTCTGTTTCTGTTATAAGCCCAAGATATATAAAGGGGATCCAAAAGTTCGGAAATGGCTAAATATCTCCGGTTATAATTGAGATATTAAGTTTCGGTTTACGGTTATCATTATAATTTATAAACTAAACTAATTTTTAAAATTAAACTTTATAAATTAAACTAATTTTTTAGTGGATAACAATTTTTCCCACCATATTGGATTCAACTTTGAAATTTTAAACTGGAACACCCATAAAGTGATACATTTTTGAAAAGGTTTTAAAAAGAGAAAACATTTGCCACAAACCCGAGGTCTTTATATACTCCCGTACCACCAAAAGTTTATTATTATTTTTTTTTTCTTATTTTCAATTGTTTAGTTAAATTAAAAAAAAAAAAATCGGTCCGAGACAACTCAGACTAACTTTCTCATATAATCTCGGTCCCATATCTAGAAAACATAGTTATCGTTCATAGTTTCCGAGATATTGATGAAAATAAATCTGAATTTGTTAAAAATCGAAAACAAAATGTAAACAACCACTTGTGTGAACACATTTTAAATAATATCAATCAACTATAAGCATCGCGTAGGTTTATCATCGAAGCGAGCTTAATGCAATAAATATTATTCCTGGGATCTGGGACCGAGATTATTTGAATTTGTTAGTCTGGGATGTCTCTGACCGATTTTTTATATCAAACTAAACTATTGAAACTAAGAAAAAAGAGTTAATTTGTAAACTTTGAGTGTCCACCATTTTGAGTAGATAGAAAGCTCGGGGTTGCGGCAAAGGTTTTTTAAGACCTTTCCAAAAATGTGTTTCTTTTAAGGGTTTTCCAATTAAAAATTTCAAAAGTTGAATCCAATATGGTGGCAACAAATATGGCGGAAAAAACTATTACCCACAGACAAAGTAGATTGTTAAAAATGATACCCGCAAACCGGAACTTAATACCTCAATTATAACCAGAAATATTAAGCCGTTTTCGAACTTTTGGATATCCCTGTATAATAAATAATATTTGCTAAATGTACGCTGTATTAACCTTAATTTAGTCATGATTGAAACAATCTGTTAATTACGTTTTTCTATTCTCTGAAAGTAAACTAATAAGAGTATTTAACTCAAAAAATAGTCTCCGGTATTTCAACCAAAAGTATATACAATTACTCCATAAGGGATACTGATTAAAAGATTCAAAATATTGTTTTCTACCTCAATGTCTCACTCAAAAAGGGGTGGTATATATAGATATATTGGCTTCTAGTTTTTACTCGAAGCCATGCCATAGTTTACCCAGGCATTTGTACAGAAAAGATACAAAAGGAACAGGATAACCTTCAATCTTTAGAATCACCAACAAGAATTTCTAACAATATACTATTTGATGGGCAACACTTCATAGTTTATGGTGAGGCGAAGAAGAGGGCAAGAAGTATATACCGGCAAAAATTGAAAGCCACAAATGCCAGATAGGTTTGGGCATTTTATTTTCAGATCTTTTCCTTGTAAATAATCTGTTTTGGTACAAATTTCTTTATTTACTATACCCTAATATATTAAATTTATGCATATATAATATTATATATTGTCTCTGACATTAGTATCTTTGTATAAATCTTTTTTGAATACTTTCAGAAACTTGGGTGGTCTCCCACTAATTCAGTTAATTTCGTATCTTCCATTTTTTATGTAAAACAAAACGAAAACACTTCTGGCCACAACGACTGCTAAGGCTAGACTGCTCAAGCATTCGAGTCGCTTGTCATAAGCTGCCTAACTTAGTCGCTTGTGTCACACACGCGTAATCATTGGAAAGGGTTCCATTTACCTAAAAGGAGTCCTACTCATGAGCCGGTCATATCATCATTCTTTTCAGACGTCACATTGTCTAGCAATTATTACTTTTATCAATAGAGAAAGATTATTGATAAATTTGATTTCGAGATTTTTAAAGATTTGTATTTTTTATTTATTATTTCACGTTCCTCTGAGCCCAAAAGAACATTCATTCGTCTACCGTCTATATCTATCGTACACGGTATACGCGCAACTTCTTAAACCGATTTCAAGGAATTGAGTGGTTAGCCGATAAATTCAGAAAATATAAGATTAACGTGTTAGATTTAAAAACCGGTAACTACCTAAAGTGATCGGGTCCTAATAACATAGAGAAGATCACTAAAAACATATTTATGTGTAAATGTATTAGATTCCTAATACATTTTCCTATGCTACGGAAAGATTAAATTTTAATGTAAATCAAATTATAATTATTATTAACAACGTGATACAGACAGAGAAAAATTTTTCTCTGCGTCTGTTTCCCGTAGTTAATAATAATTATAATTTTATTTAAATTAAAAATGATAAGTAATTTTTTTTTTACTCTTTTATTTTATTAAGAGTGTATAATTTTGAGATATGATAATAATTAATACACAGAGGTAGGTAATTTAGGTATTTTTTGTACATTCAACTCAGCCGAGGCTGTGGTAACCTAAAGTGGTGATTTGAGTTGGTAAAATTTAATTTGAGTAATTTCTTATTTTTTTAACTCTTATATTTATTCATTCGTTTTATTTATGTATTTGATTTATTATTAGTATCACAGTATAAATATGTTTAACAATATACAATTAAGATACATAGAAATAAATATAATTAAATTAGTTTAGCAATGTTCGCAATAATTAAATGTTTATATCCACAATAAAACAAAATAAAAATTTGAAGAGGGGTATCTAATTTTATCTTTTTATGTTTGTTGCACCAACGAAAAATAGAAATACAAAAAACAAATAACTTGAAATCACATACCATTTTTATATATTAACACATCAAATTCCAATTAATTAAGTATAAACTATCCTTAGAATTATATTATAGTTGATTTATTTTCCTAAAAAAGGGATATCTTTTTTTATTACCCCTGAAGAAGTTTTAAAATTATACAAAATATAAAGGGGACAGTACAGAGAAAAAATTATTAATTAAGAATCACAATATGTATATGGATTTCATTTAAAGGAAATCCAATATCTAAATTATTTGAGACCGTCGTGGACAGAATATAAACATTGCATTTACTTTTTCTTTTAGTAGAAATTATAGAAATAGGTAGTAATCTTAATTACTTGAAAATTACTGGCATAATAATAGAATATTTAATAAATAAGTAGAATAATTGCAAGATAAAAAGAACTTTTTATATACTACGTTTTTAAATTTTCTGTCATAAATTTGAAACCTGCCAAAATGAAGATTGTAAATATGGGACTTATCAAAACAAATAAAATAAATTGCTGATTTTTTCCGAACTAATTTTTCATACAGCACAATTTGCAGAAAACGAATTAAATCATTGTGTTCTGAGCTATTCTAAAAGTTTTAAATGTCTAGCTACTCGGGAAGTTAGTTAAAAATCGATTTCAAGATTTGTACTGGACAAACAAACAAACACACAAGAAAGCAAGCTAATAAAAACGTAGTAAAAATTATATATTAGGTTTAAATATGTAAACATGTCAACATAATACTATAATAATATTATAGCTTACCTCTATTTATCCACAACAAAAATTATTAAATTTCAACGATGAGACCACTATTTATAAATAAAATGGGTAATACTGAGCCTATCCCAGGTGATATTGTTAAGGATAATTGTTGTACTCACATAAAGACTTTCTGGCGTCCAATTCTGGTAGAATTACTCTTAGCTTAATGGAAACATTTTAATGGAAATAATTTAAATAATTTTTAAANCTATAAGTAATTATAAATTATATATATATATATATATATATATATTATACATATATATATTATACATATATATATTATAACTATAATAGAGTATTAGAATAAAATAACTCTAGAGAAATAAAATCCTGAAATATTTTTAATACTTAATAAAGTAGGATGGTGTACTTAAACACGGTAGATAATTGAGGCTTGATTTTCTGGAGGAGGGTGGTCGAAGGAGGCTCGGGATTGGTCGGTTGTTGGTACGCAGGCGCACTGAACCAGCACCACCCTGCCTTGACGGCCCGCCTCCGACTGAGCTGCAGCTCTCAGTTCGGGAATTGTGCTAAATCGATCTCCATTGGTACAACTAGGTTAAATTGGCTCACTTAACTCTCTCCGAAGACTTCGCCTTAACAGCTCGGCCCGTTTAACTGATTTGATTAGTACCAATTTAGAAATTAATAGCCGTCAAACCAACCCGCCCCCTAATCAGCCTTTTATCGACTTTTATCCCTTAAATAAACCGGCAATTAGACGTAATTAACGGAATTAACATCTCTTAGACATTTAGACTTGAAGAAATTATATCAATTGTAAATCATTCTTAAATTTTTTTCCAACAAAATTGAACACTAATCCAACATGATTAAGTATTAATAAAGTTAAAATACTACATATTTTGTTTAAATATAAAATAATATATTAAAAAAAATAGAAAACTTGAATATTTACTTACAAAACATGGATGGAGCACCTTTTGAAGAAGCTATTTATCCAGATTTTACATCATCCAAAAGATGTGGAAAAATGCCGTCTGGTGTCCACTCGATACAAGTAAGTAATTTATTAAATTTAATAATATTATAGTGTCAAAGTAATTAGATTATGTTTTATACTTCAAAATTCAAAGATATTGTCTGATAATTTTAACTAGTGCTTAGATATTAAGTACCTATTGTTCCACGCAAGATTGTAGAATAGTCAGAACATACGATAAAATATGTTTATTTGGTATCAAGTTTAAAAAAGAACATTAATGAGATAAAATATGTTAAATCGTTTAATTATATTATGAAATTTATGTAATTATTTATGAAATTTTAATTTTGACTTTGTAATTAAAGCAGGGATTCAATTTTGTTAGCAAAATTCGCTAATTCGTTGTACAATTCCTCCTAAAAAGAAAGGATTATAAACCAATTTTTGTGAGTGTTTTAAGGCGACAAAATTAAAAAATAAAATTATTTAGAATAACTACCTATAAAAAAATTAAAAATATTTGTAGCAGAGTACGCTATGATTTTCTTAATATCTCTTGGTATTGAATTTAAAGAAACGGTTAAAATACTTATAGATCGTAGGGTCCAAGTTTGGTCTCTCAGGCGTTTCCTATACCTTTGACCGGTAACTAATTTAATGCATGGAGCGACGGTAGTTAATATTATTGTTTTATAATAATAATCAGTCACCCCGTCGGCTATAGAGACTTTAGTCACCTATAATTTCTTGAATAAATTTGTTCGTTCTTACTTCACTAAATTAACAAAATCAATTCAATTTTATCAAAACCTTAGATACAATGCTATATACTTCTTTTTAATCGGTAATATTATTTTTCATCAAATGCTATTTTATTTAGACTAACATTTATCACACTATTTAATTAATTTTGATTATCATAAATATTGGTGTAATTATTTAAATTATTTTTAACTATACATTATAGTCTAGGAGATAGCGTGCATAAAAGTGAATGACTAATATCAAGCTAGAACTTTTTGTGTATAAGTTAATATTTATCGGCTAAGTTAATATGCGTGACAGCTTGGCTACAGGCTGTTTTTAGAGACAGATCAGTGGAGAGCGGCCATGTCCCATCCATTTTGGTGGACAATGTAATTTTCATAATCCTGAATACAAAATTAGTAGACTAAAAATGAAGTTGATATGAGGTTGTCACTTTTTATGTGACCACATTGATTCGAAGAAATATTTAAATAACTAACCTATCACATGACTATAATTAACATTAACTGGATATTTTGTTTACAAACTTATTTTGTACCTAGGATCGTGAAAATTATGTTGTCCGCAAAAATGGATGGGACATGGCTGCACTCCAACGGTGTGTTTTTCTTTAACAGCCTATGAAACCAGAACCAACTACATAGGGTAGAGCGGGGCTAGTTGAGCATAGGGGCAAGTTGGGCAATTCAAATATCTCTGAAACTACGCATTTCACAAAAATACTTCAAATAAAGAAAAGAAGGGTACGAGGAAGGAGAACACATCGCTTGAGCATCAGTTGCCCTGCGACAATCGAGAAAGATAACAGAAACATTTTTTAATTTTCATAGTAAAAAGTAAAAAAATTGACAATCGCTATTTTTCTCCTAGACTCGTACTAAAACAACCATATGCAATCACGCAAGTGTTAATATTTTATGTGTTTATTGTACTTTTGATTATAATTAGCTATTTAGTCCCAAGTCCACCCATTTTTTTCATAACCCAACTTTTTATCTAAAAGTCTAGTCGGGGTTAGTTGGGCAGGCATGCTTAACTTCACTCCTACGCCACTGCAAAAAGTTAAATGTTTATTATTTTTTACAAATACTATACAGACTCTCGTGTTAGAATGGCAGACCGTTATAATCGTGCCTTTTTTATACTTTTCAATAACAATTTGTAAAATAATTGTAAAAAAAAGTTAAATGCCCTGCATTTCATTTTAGTATGCAGACTTATAAAAGAAAAACGTCAAATAAGTCAACAGTCAAGTAAAGCTGCAAAATTGCAAAATCTTAAAAAATATATATTTGGTTATTAATAATGCTGTATTGTAGTTTTAAGCCATCTCACTAACACTATTAGACCTATTCTATCCATTGCTCAACTTGCCCCATACCCTTGCTCAACTTACCCCTACCATAGGGCAGGTTGAGCCACTAGAAGATCTCTCGCATTAATGATAATATCTTCTAAACTAGATCTGAAATAATTTTATTTTCTGAAGACATTTAAAGAAGGGTAAATTACTGATCTAGCATTGAAGGAACCAAGTAAATCCGATGAACCGTTTAGGAGTTATTATAGATTATACAAAAAAGTGCTCAACTAGCCCCGCCCTACCATATTCTTAAAGGATATCAAAATATTAAATTACACACAAAATTCTAGCTTGATGCTTGTCAGTCACTTTTATGTCCGCTATCTCATCATGTGTTATGTGTTAGGTGTTTTATTATGTTGTACTTACAATTTCCAATGGTGTTCAACAATTTTTATCACTACAAATGGGTACCTACAAGTAACCAAGTGGTTAGAGTTGCTCGCTACACACTTTAAACCTAGGCAGAGACGCAAGACGCCCATGTATCTGTTACGAATCCCAGAGAGATGAGAAAAATATTTCACTCTGATGACTATCTAATGATGTGTTGATCGGGCGTAAAAGATGCAGCAAAATAACTAACAAAAAATATCCAAAAATCCCCGCACGTATTGGGTTGCCAGTAAAACTATTATAATTGTCCACTTCAGTAATTGTTCTCAATGGTAATGTTTAGTTACTAACGTAGAGGATAAGAATAGTAAAAAAGTTGTTGTTTTTTTTTTTTAGAAAAGTTAGGATTATGGGGGTGATCAACCCCTCATATGACTATGTTATTAATGTAAAGGTCCATATTATAACATGCGGGTACAGCAGCATTCCCACGAAAAGTATAGAAGAACTATGTCTTTTATTATTTGCCCTTTATACTTACATAATTATTTACCAAAATTACTATTTTTACATGAAAGTTAGATTTTAATAATAAAAACGTTAATTATAAAGTATTTATGAAATGCGATAAATCAAATGCAATTGTTAGAATTGAAGTTATCAATTTTAATTCAAACCTAAAAGCAAGCGCCTTGTTGATATACATTTACCATTTACGCACAATGATATAAATTTACCAATAGGTATTGTTAATTATTAATTTTACTTGTTTTTACAGGTAATGTTGGGCTTGCATGGTCAGAATGAATGTCTAGAGATGGATTTACCTACTCTGCTTCATTCAACTGCGGAACCAATGCACTCCCCCGACCAACGTACTTTATCTAGTCCAGGTACACTTTTATAAACATTATTATTATAGTAGATGTGTGAATACTAAGCAATTTACATTGCTTTGCAACTTTTTCCTTTAAATTTGATCCATGCATTAAGTATACATAAAAGACAATTTGACCAAATTAATATTTTTTTTTTTAAATATTGCAGTTGATGGGAAAGTGGTAAGCACTTCTAACGTTACTACTACCACAGTCTCAACTAAAAAGTCAGAATCAAAAAGCAAGAAAAATGAGAATGGCACAAAGAAAAAGAAAACAAGGTAATTTAGCCATGATTTTGTTGTTAAAAAATGTTTTTCTTACACTTTCAAAGTTAGAAGAAAATATTTATACAATCACTCCCAAAAAATGGATCTTGGATTATTAAGAATATGAAATTATAGGTGTACAGCAAGTATATGAAAGTATATTAATTAACACGACATTATTTAAACATAAAATTACCTTTTAATATTTATATACTTATGGAAAATCAGCTTCCTAATTACATTTACAGCCTGTGTTACTTCTGCCGTTCTACATAAGATTACCACTATTGTATTTTTAGTAGTCTTAATGAAAAGTTGGCCAGCTCCAGATGGCTGAGTAAACCACTGCTGTCGGAACAAAGACACATTGTCAAATTTTATCACACTTTTTACTGTTAGAAACTTAATTTATTTTTCTTAGGTTTTTTGGATTCAGGATCAACGCTAAAAGTGAAAAGATTGACAAAAACCCGAAGTAGTTCAAATCATTGATATTATTGTGGAATAGGAATGGAGAAAGACAAATAAATAAATAAATGCTTTCTTGTTCAAAGGTCTTAATCTTAAAAATGTTTCTTAATGTTAATAACGCTCGCTTTCATTATAATTATGATAAACCAAAGATTTCAAATCCTGTTTAACGTGATATTTCTTATGACGTGGTCTTTGGGAATGAGATAATTTTTATTCTAGGTTAAAATTATTATTTAAATTTATATTATATGATTGATTTTTGATGCAGGACGACATTTACGGCGTATCAACTGGAACAATTAGAAAGAGCTTTCGAAAACGCCCCTTATCCAGATGTCTTCGCTCGCGAGGAGTTAGCAATTAAATTAAATCTGAGCGAATCAAGAGTTCAAGTTTGGTTTCAAAATCGTAGAGCAAAGTGGCGCAAGAGGGAGCCCCCAAGGAAGACTGGATACCTCCCACCTCTACCCCATACTGGTGAGTTTCATGTCCTCTTTTATTTCAATCAAGTAAAAATTTAGCAGAAACTCTCAACTATATACATCATTATTTATAATAATAAAAATAATTGGAAATCATCAAAGATATCATTTAAATACTCCGACTCCGGTACTCAGAACAACGAGAGTATTATCGCTACAACATATATTTTATCTACGATTGATACGAAATATAAACATTAGGTACCTACTTCTCTGCTTGGATGCCTAAAAAGTGGTTCTTTTAGTATTTGTATTCATTGAGCATGCGCGTTCATAATTTTAATTTTTGCCCACCCTAGTGCGATAAAAAGAGGAAATTTTCACCTTATCGAGTTTCTTTACATATAACAAAACTAATTTGTTGTTTCTTTAATTAAAGCAACTGTTTATATCGAGTTTTTAGTAAAACAAAAACAATGAGTTATTTAAGTGATTATGACGAATATGAGAAGAATAATACGCCATCCGAAATAATTAATTCGGCACAAAATACAACTAATGAATTAATGCCATCTTTATCAAATTAGAAATACAAACTTACATACAGGAAGTTTATTAACTTTATTATTAAAATCCAACAATCGTAGATAAAGTACGGTACGCAACTCGTGCGAAAACTGCATTTTGCTTTACTCGTGTGGTTTTATACTACCCTCGCTGTTACTCGGGTGCAAATTCCACAATCGCATGTAAAATGCTACTTTCCGCACTAGTCGCGTAATGTACTATTTCAGTTAGCTGCTCATTAAAATAAATAATATCGTATCGTAGATGTTTAATATATATAATCAATATATGCAATACATGGGATCATTATAATATGATACCTTTCTCTGACGTTTACAGATTTATCACGGGATATTAGAACGTAAACGAGAATTGACATGGCGTAGATAATATACATTTATTTAATATTTTATAAGGGTGTTCAACATCTTGGTCATATACGCCTGAATAAGATATACATATATGAGAATATGTTTAATAAATATGTACTTGGGTCTGCATAGTGATCACGCGTAGGCACTGTGATATTTTAGAGTTCTCCATTATCCAACCTCTGTCAATCAAGTGATGCCACTTAAGACGTGAACAAAGACGTTTGATCGAGACGTAGTTCGACTAGAACTAGTCGACGACTAGTTTATAAAGAATCAACTTTGCAAATTTTCGTAGCTTCTATGTTCATTTAGCCTACAAAATAACAAGGCTTTGGTATTTGATTTGTTTGAAACAAATTAATTCTGCCAATTAGTGAGATAAACAACTTTCGCGCATACTTAAAAGATTTTTTACTGTTATGAATAACCATTGTTGTATAATTTAATTAATTATTTCGCCTTTTAAAAAAAAATTCTAAAAAATGTTTGGATATTTTAAACGAATAAAAGTATAATTTAGAAAATTAAAAACATTTTTACGAAGGTAAAATGGCCGCCATTTTGGAAACGCGATATATATTTGTAATCTACATTTTAAACCCCTTAAAACGATACCCCACTTAAAAACTACAAAAAATATATTTTAAGTCATGGTCATGAAGTTAGCAACATTTTTCCTGTTTTTGGGGAAAAAAAAGTTTAACTTGTTTACCAATTTTCAAATCTTTAGCTACAATGGGTCGGAAGATATGATCCAAGAGTCAAAAGATATGAGCAGAGATGCGATGGATGGACACATGAGCAAAGCAAAATGTAGTTTTCGCACGAGTTGCGTACCGTACTTTATCTACGATCGTGGATTTTAATATAATAAATACAAAAAAAAAAGAAAAGAAAAAAAAAAA
>KZ651135.1:1313936-1329429 GCA_001010745.2 Gerris buenoi | reverse complement strand
AGCACAAGTTGCGTACCGTACTTTATCTACGATTGTTAGATTTTAATAATAAATACAGAAAAAAGTAATAAACTTCCTGTATGTAAGTTCGTATTACTCTTTTATATTGTCATTTGAGTACGTATAAGAACGTAAGAAAGCTATGTGACACACTAATTGAAAGACTATTTGAAATTGACATAAAAATATTTCGCTCTTCAGAACGTTTACCATCCTAGGTGTATTTATTGGCAGGCTCGCTTCTTAATTAGTATCTAAATATATCCTTGAACAATATCCCAAGTGGGCTTGATATTTGAAAAATGCAGTTTATGTACATAGTTGAGTTCCATAAAAAATTATGAAACTTGGCACTTTCGAATAAATATATGGCAAATGTGTGTAAAATTAGCAATTTATTAACCTCGAGTATTCTATAACCCAAAATTTGGGTCCGGGTGATCTGACTTAAAAGCTTAATATTGACATTTTAACTCTTTGATATTTAAACATTTTGACACTTGGTCCAATGTCTAATATAATTTTAAAAAAGATAAACATTAAGATTTATTTTGTGTTTGTTTTAGGTTCACCTAGTGCAGGGGGTAGTGGATTAACTGGAGGCTACGGTAACTGTAGTTTGGCCAGTACAAGCGACCCATGGGCTTCATACAGCTACGAGCTAGCTCAACCCCAGCCCATACCAAATTACGCATCCACCCAGTATGAACTATATACAAGACCAGACTTCCTCCAAGAGGATTATTCGGTTCCAATGGACGGTATACCACATACATCAGCTACCCCTCCTCAGGATAAACATGACTACTCACATGAAATGCAGCCCCATCACGGAGATTTAGACAAGGCTAACTTGGGTTTCTGCTTCCTCGCGGTCAAGGAAGAGGGACATCTTGACCCCCACACAGACAGCTTACTCTCTCCTATCAATTTTAACAATTAAATCTTACCTAATATTACCTTAATATTATATTTTATCTACTTTTATCTTTTATACATATTAAATTCATTTGTTTCAATCACACCCATTAAAACGAATCTATGTAAATCAACCAAGGGTTTTTTCTAGGTTAAAATTATGTTATTTTAGTTTTAAATATAAACATGATTTTTATGGTCTTTTTAAAATGTTATTCTTAATCTACCAATGTGCGAATATATTTATCGATTATTGTCAAATTCTTGTTTAAGGAATGAATTTAAGTGAAAAGAAGATATTGAGGCCCGTGGTTCAAATCCCGGCGCTGGATTCTAGTTTTCCCTGTATGTTTCCCGTACTTAATAATTATTATAATTTGTTTCTTCATTTTTTGAGTTCTTTAGGGATCATTACTTAAAAAACAACTATTTTTTAATTATAATATTTTTTTTTTAAAAAAAAGCTATATTTCGCCCAAAAACCTGGGCATCTTCAGGCCTAAAAATAACAAATATTTATATTTATATTAATTAACGATCCCTAAAAACCTCAAAAAATGAAGAAATTATAATCAAAGGGATAAATTGAGAATACACAATTATAATTTGATTTAAATTAAAAGTGAAATGAAATCTAATCGGTGCGGCGTTGGTATAATGTATTATACCTTACCTTTATAACTGGGAACGATTATTAGGTGAAGGCAGTTATATTTAAAAATGTCTTCAGAGTGGCCACTCCAGGATGAAAAGTTGTTCTTTTCAGGGTTGCAGACAAACCGAGCCACCTAGCTTAAATCTCAACTGAACTTGGCATTCCAAAAGCCTACTAAAAATACTCTCTCGTGTCTATATCAACATGACTTAATGTGTTTTTATGAAATGATCTCACAGAAGCCACAAGTACAAGTCAATGGGCACAGAAACCACTTTTACCCGAGAAATATTAGAATTCAAACAACTTTAATAATAAAATATTCTCAGTAATATACAATTAAACAATTATTCCAAAACCCCTTCTGCAAAAAAAAAAAAAAAACAAAAAAAAAATCGGTCCTAGACAACTCAGACAAACTTTCTCATGTACAAGTTCATAATTACTTAGCACAATATTTTCCATTTATTAGTTTTCGTATGTCCATTTAATTATTATTAAAAATTTCATCAAAACTTATCATAAAAATAACTTCTCCTGGGCGAGGAATCGAACCCGCAGGCTCTCTCCGTCCGCGTTTTAAGCTATTTTCTCAGGAACTAGATTTTTTTTTTTTTTCATTGGGATTTGTTCCATGACTCCAGAGTCATGGAACAAATCCCAATAAGTGAAGTGACTCACTCCTCAGTTTAATAGACGGGATACTTGTTATAGTATTATATTTGACTTTTAACCAATTTTATTGACAGATGAAGAGTTTTGAATCTTCCACTATCGTTTGATAATGTTCTAACGTGGAACGGAATATAACCAATTAAAATGAAGTAGTTTGTTTTATTTTATTTTTAATCAAAAAACCCCTATTGACACAAAAGAGAAGAATTAAAATTAAGTAAAGGGGACTACCTAAATAAATATGTTTAAATTAATAGTTATTTGGGTAAATAACCAAGGGAGTAAAGTAGTGATTGACCCGATCGGGTGCAATGAGTATAACTACTCACTGTAAACTAGAGAGGAAAGTTCACTTTTTCTCCCTGCTGGAGATAATAGTGCATTACGCGTCGAGTGCGGAAAGTAGCATTTTGCATGCGAGTATGGAGTTTGCACCCAAGCGACAGCGAGGGTAGTAAAACCACACGAGCTCCAATATTTTTTAAGATAAGTTATTTCGCAAAAACTGAGGGTCAGACCGACAGACAGACTCGTAACCAAAAATGTTTCCTGATGTCTTAAACAGATTTATGTCTAGGAATTTCCTGTCTATTTTGATTTATGTCTAGGAATTTTCAAAAATTGGAGATTAACTTCTTAGAGAGACAATTAATTATAATAATAATTAAATGCCGCCATGGACTGTTTTAAATTAGAAAAAAATAAAATAATATACATATAATTAAATGAAATGGAAGGCAGTTAAGTTTTTTCTGGCACTAGAACTATAATTTCCAGTCACTATCAGCTATTTTTTATTTCTCTGATAATTTTCCTCACGGAAAGGCCAGATTAATAATTTAGATTATTTCATTATTGTTATACAGTTTCTATATAACGCCATACAAGTAATTATGTAATATTAAATACATTTTGGATATAATATATGATGCAATATAAGGGACGGGCAAATAATATTTCTATGCCTACCTGATAGTTAAATGTCAGTTAGGCTTACGGCGGAACTTATTGTCGATGAAAATATTAGCGGTTGTAGGTGATTATTTGTTTCTAAGCTATAACTTTGTAATAAGGATTAAGTCGGAAAGTATTTGTAAAGGAAGGATTACTGTTAAATTGAAATTCCCTGGGTTCATGGATTAGATGATGTTATTATTAATATTATACATCACCGGTATCTGTACCTCTATTAGAGCATTGCCATCATTAATTCATGTTTAAAGTTATAATATAACTATGAAAAAGCCATAGCTTAAATCTAACTCAACCGTTAACATTTTTGAAATGAATTATTATATGTATTATTATATGTTATTATTATATTAAATTAATATATTATATGAAAGAGTATGAGTATAGTTAATTACATAGAACACAGAACGTAAGAATGACAATTACTGTCATCTTGTCTTATATTTTTCTGAAAATATAATCACTTCATTTTTGTCTATGTCTGTGTCTATTGATGATCAATAGACATATTTTCTTAAGGGAAAATTCAATATTTTTTATTAGTTAGTGTTTAAAAAATATGTATTTTAATATATCGACAATGTTGTGTAAGACAGCTGATAAAGAATTATTGTGAGGCTTGAAAATTAGTTTTTAATAGTGAAAAATTTAGACTAGGATTCAAAATGAATTCAATGACAGCTTGATAATGACCCAAGGTGGGGTCGAAATATAGCAGGATTTTTTTAAAATGAAGAAGCGAGTTTTTAAATAAACACAACCCGCATTAGACCAAAGAAAAGAATTTCTATAAAAAAACAAACCGGTGTAGAACGGCCATGTCCCACCAATTATGGTGGACAATGTGATTTTCATGATCCTGAGTACAGAATTAGTTAGTAGACCGAAAATAAAGTTGATGTTAGTTTGTCCTTTGACAGGTGACCGTTGATTTTTAGTAATATGTTAATAACTAACAAATCAAGTGAGTAAATAACATCGACTTGATTTTTGGTGTGCTAACTAATTCTGTACATGTCAGGATCATGAAAATCACATTGTCCACCATAATTGGTGGGGCATGGCCGCTCTCCACCGGTTTGTTTTTTTCAAACGCCTACTGCCAAGGTCCCGCAGACGAACTTAGGTGGCCTGTAGATTCCTGAGGGGCTAATTTGGTTTCGGGGGGGGGGGGGGCTTAAGCCCCCTTTACCCCCCCCCCTAGACTACATACTCTAGACATAAAGCAGAATCGCTAGTACTAGTGACCCGAGTAGTTCTAATATTAAATTCATATTAGATAGCTAATGTATTTTAATTACCAATGTGTAGACGTATTACTTAAGTGAACTTATACTATCGTAATATTACAATACAAATATTAGGAAATAATTAAAGAGCTGACATGTTTTTATTGTTTTGCTCAAAAAGGCTCATATTTGAATACGTTATTTCTATGCTTGTTGGACATATTATGAATTAAGAATTAAAGGGTTGTACTTCAGAAAGAAGGCAAACAAAGAAGACAGTTAAGTTAAATAAATATATATTTAAATGCAAACAAATTTACAAAAAAAAGTATTCGTTATGAAAATTATTAAAAAAAAATAAATAAAACATATTTAAAAAAAAAAAAAAAAAAAAAAAAAAAAAAAAAAAAAAAAATTACATAAGGTATATCTTACTAATAATATCACAGACTAGTAGGAGAATAATTAATAATATTGTAATAAGTAATAAGATAAAATAACTACAACATAATTAATAGAGAAACTTAACGTTTCACTAATTTTAATTTAATAAAGTATTTTAGCCTGAGCGGTGTTTTGGCAAGCCTCTGTTCTTGCCGGTACAGTTGCCTTGAAGTTCCTTGTCAGACTGACTTGTAGTTCCGTTATTTAACGGGCTTTTCAAAGCTGGACCCCAAAACTATACAAATAAAAGACATTATTAGATTAGGAAATAAATGTAAGAAAAAATAGACTGCCAATTAGTGTGGCACATAGCTTCCTCACATCCTATCATGTACTTTATTGTTTTATTAACATTAACATTATTGTTATATTGTCTAAAAACAATTAATAGTTTTAGCGATCCTTAACACTTCATAGCGGTGTCGCTGTTGGTTTTACTAAAAAATTGTATTCGAAAAAAATGTTTGTCTCATCCCGTCGGCGCTGGAGTATATTTTTCTCTGTATGTTTCTCGTAGTTAATAATAATTATAGTTTTATTTAAATTAAAAATTAATGTTTGTATCATTGAATAGATGAAGATTTTTTCCCGAACTAAAATTCCAATTTTAAATTTGAAGTTTACGTTTACGCGAGCGTTGCTCGTAATCTCTTGGACAGATAACGTTGTCCGTCGAACTAGTCCTGGGCATTGGTGAAATGAACATGTCTACAAAATTTCATCGAAATCGGTCAAGAATTATTCAAGTTATCGTCGGACGTTTCAAAATTCGCGGACACACAGACCGACAGACAGACAGACACGAGACCAAGAATATTCCCTGATGTCTGAAACTGATTTCTGTCTTGGAATTTTTTAAATCAGAGGCATAAACGTTTTTCGTTCACAGCATGTGAACGAAAAACGTTTATGCCTCAAAAAGTGAATACAATGCTTCATTTACCTTCGGTAAGCTCGGAAGTAAAATATATAACTTGTGATTATAAATACAAGTATTGTGTTATTATTAAATTGATTTCTACTTACACAAACACTATTAAAACTGTCGGGCCAAATAATAGAAAGGCTTCTTATCTCCAAATCTTCCAATCTAAAAACATAAGTAAATGAAATCATTACGTAGCAATATTTAAATGATAAAATATTCACTGTGTTATTTATTTATATTTTAATATTTGTTTTTAATTATTTATTTTGTAATATATTAAAGTAAATTTACCTTTCCTCGATAGTTTTTCTTTCAGGGTAGGAGAAAGCAAGGCAAGTTGAAGCTGAAGCAAGAAGTTTCTTGATCTCGGTCCTTGTACTCTGAAGTACATCCTTCATCCACAGACATTCGTCGACAACTGTAACATAGTAACAAATATTTCCATTAATAAAATATTTTACTGTGCAGAGAAATTTACTGGAAAGTTAAGATAAACTTATATTGCTGATATTTATTGGTATCTGTAGAATTTATATTTACTTACTGTTGTTAATTGTATCGAGGATTAGCTGAGGAAGGTCATTCAGATCTTGTGTCTTTTTAAGTGGAGTTCGGAGCATCTCCATAGTAACAGCAATCAGCTCATCTAATGGAGCCTCGTTTTGTTTTACCTATTAACAAAGACATCATGAAATAAGTTTAGTGAGGAAGTAAATAAATATTGTTATTATAAATAAATATTGCGTTGAGTCAAGGCCAGGACAGATCGAACAATTTTACCCCTGGCTCCTTTAGTAATGGGGCTTCCACCCACTGATTTTACATAAAAATCAATATTAGATTCATCCAGAGCAAGCATCTGCTCATAACTCCACCTGCTGAATATGGGCTAGTACTTGTGAAGCCTCAGGTCCTTTAACCATTTCCAAGTCCCTAAACCAGAACAAAAAGTAGGTACATTTATTACAAATGCTAAACAAAAGAATTAAAAAGATAATGTGAGGTAGGTATAATATTTGTATGTTTTGATAAAAATATTAATTGATTGGTATATATTTTACCTGCTATGCCATGAGCCGGCGCCATTTCTAGGAGAGGAGATCCCCTGCTCAATGAACTAGTTACATATAAGCCACTGACAGCCACATCATATCTCGATTTCAATGCTTCAGGGAAACTACAAAAAAAGAAAAAAAAAACAATATAGAAGAATTCATACTTAAGTAGGTATACTAACTTTAGATAATCATATTGAAACTGAATACATAATGCATAACATTTATTTTATAAGCTAAAACTCTTACCTAAATTTAAGAGAAGGTATGTTGTTAACTGTGAGCACTAGAGTAGAAGCCAACGGATGAGCTAGTTTCTGTTCTAATGAATTCTCCAAGGCAGTCGTGATAATAGAGGCATAGGTAAGCTTGATTTCTTCATTAAGTAGACTGGATCTAGGCAGGTAATAGACTAGTCCAGCAAGACTTTGCACCACATCGTCCTCTTTGTACAACTTCTTTAAGAAACCTGTAAAAATTGAGATAAATAAAAAAATCATTAAACATTACAATATATAATTAATTTTAATTTAAAGTAAAACTTTACAAAAACTTTACTTTAACTGCATATTCTTCAGCTGTACTACTGTAATTATTTTTTAATACTTAATATAGCTATATTTTGCTTTTATCTAGGAATCTTTTTTTAACGTTAAAAAGGGTTGTACATACCGATATCATCAGCTGCAGCTTTGAGTTGGTCAAAAATCTCGCAATGAGGTTCACAAGATCTAATTTCTGGAACCATGAAGTAACCATAAAACAATGTAGAACCAACCATCTTGATATAAATATAACAGATGTACAGAATCAGAGGGGTAATAGAAAAGGGTATAAGAGATGGTAGTTGATGACTATGTAAGTAAACTTAGCAATGTCTGAAGTACAGGTGCAAGTGCTGGAGTATATAAACCCCTTAGGTACCTGGACCTGCCCCCTCCCCCATAACTTATGCCAATCACATTCCTTCCTTGAGCGCCTAATTTTTATTTAACCCCTATTTTAGAAAAAAAAAAATATATATATATATGTATATATAAATTAATATCTTTATTTCAATATACTATAGCATTTAAAAAAAAAAATAAATTATGTTGTAAATGTTTTGATTCAATAGAAATAGTATAGTCATTTGGTAGTACTTGCGGGAAAGTTTTCCGGGAGTTTTGAAAATTGGTATTCTTATAGATTTTGAGGCGCTCTTTCCGCATTTTTACTTTGCCACCTCGTATCTTTGCCGCTAGCACCGCCATAATGGAAAAACCGAGCCCAAAAATTTTTTTTTGAAGATATCGCCTCACAGGCACATTATATGATAAATATTGTACTATACAAAAATAAACTATAGGCAATGTGCTACAATTTATCTCTTATGTAATTTTTTGTCAGACTAATAGTTTTGGTGTACGAGCGTCGCAAATTTGACTTTTGCACGTCTATTGAAGAAAAATATTCGACTAGGTGAGTTGGGGTGCAAGTATAGAGGGGCTGTTCCTCTTGGCCTTATTCCTCCTTCTACAGACCACCTCAGCTACTTTCCAGCTAAAATATTTCGTCTATTTTTCTAAGTTGTTTTCACTAGTTTACTTTTCCTTTTAGTCTTTTCCTTTTTGGTCTTTTCCATTAGGTCTTTTCTTCAGTTGTTTTTACTAGTTCCCCCCTCCCCCTTATTTTTATTAGTTTATATTACCATTTAGTTTGGTCTTTTTCCTTTGGTCTTTTTTAGTTGTTTTTAATACTTTTCACCCCCTTATTTTTACTAGTTTTTTTTTTTCCTTTTAGTCTTTTTGGTCTTTTCCTTTTGTTCTTTTAGTCTTTTCTTTAGTTTTTTTTTTACTAGTTTTCACCCCCTTGTTTTTACTAGATTATTTTTCCTTTTAGTCTTTGGTCTTCAGGGGTATTTTTAATTAACAAATTAAAGTTTTAATTAATTAAAGAATATTAAACAACTATATTTCGTTTCGACTATATTTCGCCAACATCTGTGTGACGATTCGCACACGCATTCGCAACGGAGGAAACCACTTTGAACACACAATTTAAAACAAACTTTTATTCATGAGTAGATTGTTGTTGACATTCAAGCAAAGAATGGCAAAACTGCCATAGCTATACATGCTGCAAATCTAAATCATCAGATAAATAAGGATAGTATCAAAATACTGGATATTGAAAGGAACGATTCAAAAAGGAAATATCTAGAGGCCACGTTAATAGCGATGAATGAAAACTCCTTAAACTTCAAAAGCGATTCAAAAGACATAAATAAATATTATGCTGCCATACTAAATATAAAAAAATAATCACCAACTATATGTCCTGACAATAATTTAATGATTAGCATAAATATATAAAATAAAAAGTAAACAATTTTTTAAAAACAAAACTCCCGCTTAATAATCCATTATCATATACTATACACAAATTATAATTGCAAAGTTACTTATCAAAAATATTATATATCACTTAAATTAATTTAAGTAATAAAAATAACATAAAGACATATAAATTTTTAAAAAATAAGATTAATAATTTATCAAAATCTGAATAGTACAGACGAAGGTTTCAACTTGTTTACCTCAAGTGTTATAGTTACCAGATGAAACGTGTTTTTTTACTGTGTTTTTGTTAATTGTTTTAGTTTAGTTATATATATTTAAGTAGTGATGAATGGAGATAATAATTCATTTAAATTCTTTTTAAAATTAAAATTTTTTGAAATACTACACTTAGATTTATGGCTAACCAACTCAGTTGAGGAAAATGTAATCAAATCTTCTCAAGATTAGGTGAGACATTAAATTTTAATTTTAATTTTAATTGTTATATTAGTTTCGATTCCTAATGTTAAAAATGGTTTTACGAAATTGTTAAAAAGATAATGTTGATGTTTTAGGCATGATTATGCCCCGGAGGGGGGCGTAAATATAGCCTGTACTCGCACTAAATGTGTTGAATTATATCTTCTCACCCTAAATGACCTAACAGAAAAAAAGAACAAACTTTTATTTTAACTTTTCGTATTCGAGTTTTTTTTTAGAATTTATAATCTAAATGTCTTAATCTAATTTTTCGTATCCAAAAGTGGTTAAATTTCCATTTTAAAAAATACTGTGAATTTTTCTCGTTCCATCCAAGCATTTTGGTAGGTACTGTACCTGCTATAAAAGCTTTGTAGGTGACGTTTTTTTTTGCATTCAAAGTTTAATTTTTCCATGAAATCGATTTCGAATGGCAATGTTATTTATACCATTCGAAATAGTATTAAATGAGGAAGTTTTATAAGATTTCAACGTCTCCAAGAGTTTTTCTAGGAAAATAGTTAGCGTTCAAAGAATTTAAAAAAAATATATTTTTTATAATTTTTTAACGTTTGAACTGCTATTTCGGTGATTAGTTAATCATTTCCAAAAATAAAAATGCTCTAGTTTTTTAGGAAATTTAACGCTAATTTCAAAAATATGGTCAAAAGGTAAAAAAAAATTGAGTTGGAGTGGAGAAAATGCGGTTTATTAGAAAAAAACGTGTTTTTTTTTAAAAAAAATACTTAAAAACATCATATCTCAGGCACAGATTGAGATAGAAAAGTGCGCTTGGTGGCGTTTTGATCCATAATGGATCTAGTTTCACCCAAAAAATGTTTCTGGTTTAGGTCGGTAACACCCTATATTTAATAAAAAGTGTAAGGAACTAGGTTCCTACCGAGTCTCCCGCGCCACCACACGCATTGTTTTCATTAACAGACGTATGAGACTCAACTTTGCGACGCTAGTACGCCGAAACTATTAGTCTGACAAAAAATTACATAAAAACATAAATTGTAGCAAATATCCTCTAGTTTAATTTTGTATAGTACATACAGTAATTTAGTATTTTTATCGTATAATGTGCCTGTGAGGCAATATCTTCAAAAACCAGTTTTTGGGCTCGGTTTTTCCAATATGGCGGCGCTAGTGGCAAAGATACAAGGTGGCAAAGTAAAAATGCGGAAAGAGCGCCTCAAAATCTATAAGAATACCAATTTTCAAAACTCCCGGAAAACTTTTTCGCAACCCCTCTTTTTATGCACCAAATGACTGGACTAAAAAGAAAGTTGGTAAATTTGTACATGAAAATAAAACAATATTTATAATTGATATTGTGAAAAATATTACGTGTGTTATTTTAATAAATGGATGTTCTTTTTCTACACTTCAAGACCTTTAAATTGATGTATAACATGCATGGTAACTAAAAACGTTTTAAGTCACCCACCATATTGGCCAGGCCGCCACCTTGGAAATATTTATTGTAAAAACTCCAAAATGGGTCCAGTTGTCTAAAATGCCGAGATGCACCCGTGTGCCAAACTTCATGTTTCTAGCTACAGTAGTTTATGAATTGAAACAAGCTAACGGAGAGACAGACAGACAGAGCCGTTATATAAGGTTTCTTTTTTTACTTTGTACAGAAACCTAAAACTATTAAAAATCTTTTCTTCTTCGAGTGAAAAAGTCTGACTTTAATTTTTTAATTTTTTTTTTTAATTTTTATTTTTTTATCATAAAAAAGTTAGGCTCTGGCCACCTTAACAACGTTTTTCATTTCTCTTAGTGACTCAGAAGGTTTTCTTTACAAGAAAGCCGGAAAATGTCTGTCGAAAAAAATAAAAACATGCATGCTCTAACATACTATAACGCGAAAATTATTACTATTATTCGTATATTAGCTTCTGATCGGTTGTTTACAAGTATATGAAAGGAGTTGGAACGGAATCTAAGGTAACTCTTGTCACCCTTTGCTCCTTCCGATAAGCAATTAGGTCTTGCCCGTCGGACTGGCTCACGCAGTGTGTAGTCCGAGTTTGGTCGAGGAAACTCCACTACTACTACCTCTTCCCTACCATTCAACCGTGTGTCGAACATCTCGATCCGAACTAATCATGGGACATCGCATGTCGTGTCAGGTAATATCGGCGTGCCCACGTTCCGTGAGCTCCTCATTATCGAAACTTGGTTTTCATGGGTGTAGTTCTTATGAACGAGCAAGTGCGGATAAACGTTCGGGGCTGATAAGTGGCAATCACCAGTCGCTCGGTAGGTCCAGAAGACAATGTTTACGTATATAGTGGTGGCTACTGAAGTACCGTGGGAGTTTAAACTTCATGTATGTGACCAGATTTATGGATTGGTGATTTTAATTGGACGACCGCACAGCTATTAAATTTGGAACTGACAGAGTCGGCTCATGACAGATAAATCGTCAGCCCTCCTCAACCGTTGTGGATTAATTACCTACTACTATTTTAATATCTATTAGCTTTAATAATAAAATTATCATTGATTTTATTTTATTGTAAGTATTTCCTACTTTCATGAGTTGTTGTTTAGGGAGAAAATATGACTTATAAAATATGAAGTACCTATTAAATAAATTATAGAAATAATGCGTGATGCAATATAAGGGGTCAGCAAATAATATCTGGATGTCTACCTCTAAGGGTCAGTTATACCTAAGGCGGAACTCGATGTCAATGGAAGGATTAGCGGTTGCAGGAGATTCACTTTTTCTTAAGCATAGAACACATAGAAATAAGATTATGTCGGAAAGTATTTGCAAAGGGAGGATTACTCGGAAGTAAAATTCCCTGGGTTTATGGAATGCAGTAGAAGAAAATGGGTTACCTGCAGTAGAGCATTGACATCATTAATTCATATTTTATAACTTTCCTTTAAGAAATATAATAAATTATGTTAAGAGTAATTAATAAAAGTAAATTAATTTTAAGAATATATAAAAGCTTTTATTGTAATATATTGATTTAAAAAAAAATAATATTATAAATGATTGAATAAACTATAAGTTTAATTTTTTTTAAACATTTGTTTTCATATAGTATGATAGTACATAGTACATATTACACAGTCTTATATTGTAATCGTTAAATAAGTAAACAAAGTGAAAACCTTAATATGCCACGAACTATTAAAGAATTTAATTTTGAATTTTACTCATGAACTCGCAGATGTATTATAGATGGCACTCAAATAAAAATAGAGGTAAAGTTGAAAAAAAATAAGCTAATCCTACTGATTTGGGCTAAACACAATCAACAGTTTATCACGATTCGATAGAACTAGGACTGTGATAAGAATAAAATAAAGAGTTGGAGCAAAGAGAGATAAGCACTTTTGAGAGACTAGCACTTATGTCCACTTAGAATGTTGAAGTTTTATAAATTGCAAATTTTCTGTGTGCGCATGGGCAGTGAGGCAAAATGTTATATATTTTTTTAAAATGTTTGTGACTGGTATCAAATGAAAGCAGATTAGATTACAAAGTTATATGACTTCTAATGACTACTGTCCTTTTTACCGCCAATACTGCATTTTTAACGCCAACATTTCAACAAAAAAATGCCCCCTCCCCGACCACCTTATATCTAGTATTTACTAATTCTCATTTCTCTTGGCAACCATCTTTGTTTTATAACGGAAAGTCAAGATAATAATAATTACGATTTTTTATGTCTTTTATACATTTCTAAACAGTAAAACACGCTTTCTTACATACATCTCAGCCCAAGTGAATATTTAATCTATACGGGGTGTCTCAATTTCTGGTCACATACATGAAGTTTAAACACCCACGGTACTTCAGTAGCCACCACTATATACGTGAACTTTGTCTTCTGGACCTACCGAGCGACTGGTGATTGCCACTTATCTGCCCCGAAAGTTTATCCGCACTTGCTCGTTCATAAGAACTACACCCATGAAAACCAAGTTTCGATAATGAGGAGCTCACGGAACGCGGGCACGCCGATATTACCTGACACGACACGCGATGTCCCATGATTAGTTCGGATAAGATTTTTTTTTTTTTTTTTTTTTTTTTTCACTTTTTTATGATTAAACAAAAAATTCTCTCGAAGAAGAAAAGATTTTTAATAGAAAATCAAATTATAATTATTATTAACTTCGAGAAACTTACAGAGAAAAATAGACTCCAGCGCCGGGATTTGAACCACGGGTCTCTAAATTACCAGTCTAGCGCTCAACCAACTAAGCTACACTGAAGAAAGATTTCGTCTGACGTTATTGATATCTTGTCCCGAATATTAAGCTTTTCATTTTTTCCATAAATCTTAGAAGTCAACATTAATGACATAGAACTAGACCGAGAAATAACGCTTATAATTATAAAGTACCCAATTAGTACCTGTATACCTAGTACAATCAATTAGAAATTAAATTTTTAACTTTTAAATGTTCCGTAGTATGAATACTACCAAAAACGTAAAAATTTATTTTTAATAGTTTTAGGTTTCTGTACAAAGTAAAAAAAGAAACCTTATATAACAGCTCTGTCTGTCCGTTGGCTTGTTTCAATTCATAAACTACTATAGCTAGAAACATGAAGTTTGGCACACGGGTGCATCTCGGCATTTTAGACAACTGGACCCATTTTGGAGTTTTTACAATAAATATTTCCAAGGTGGCGGCCTGGCCAATATGGTGGGTGACTTAAAACGTTTTTAGTTACCATGCATGTTGGCACACGGATACATCTCGGCATTAGTTTCACTCTTCACTAATGTCCCACTGGAATTATTCTACAAAATAATTAGAACGAGATGGGAAGAAATTTTACCTTTCTCCCCAATTAAGGATAAAAACTTATTTATTGATTGCCTGAAACTTATCCTTAATAATGGAACTTTCCAATATAATAACCATTTCTATGCTCAAAAGCATGGTATCCCAATGGGGGGTGCCATGTCTACTAACGTCAGTGGAATTGTGATGAATCATATTCTGGATTCCATCTTAAAAAATAATATTAACCCTAAACTTATTGTGAAATATATTGACGATCTGTTTATAATAATAAATGCAAATGAAGTAGATTTAATGTTAAATGAACTTAATGCTTTCCACAATAGACTGAAGTTTACCTTAGAAAAAGAAAAAGACAATTGTATTAACTATTTAGACATTACCATCTGCAGAGATAAAGATGGCATTATTACCACCAAATGGTATGAAAAAGAAATAAAATGCAATAGATTTTTAAACTTAAGGTCAAATCACCCTCCTCACCATAAATACAATAGCGCCAATAATCTGATAAAGAAAATAGTATCCCTCACAGATAATAAACACCTTAACTCTATGAAAGCAATTATTTTTAAAAAACTAAGAGATAATTTTTACCCCCTAGGTAAGATTAAAGAAATGTGGTACAAAAACATAAAACCAAATATTGTGAGCAACCAAGATACAGAAGACCGGGATACTAGAACAACGACAATGTATAAATATGCTAGCTTACCTTATATTAAAGGATTATCTGATCAGATCCCAAAATTAATGAAAAAAATGGATTGCCCTGAAATAAAATTTGGTTTCAAGCCACTAAACAAAACAAGCAAACTGTACCATAATCTAAAAGACAAAATCCCCTTTGAAAACACCATCGGAACTATATACGAAATCCCTTGCAATGATTGCCATAAAAGTTATATAGGGGAAAGTGGCCAAATGATTAAGAATAGGATAGAGCAACATAAGTATGACCAACGAAAAGGGAATTCCAACACTGCCTTAGCCGGACACTCGTTAGCTACTAACCATTC
>KZ651135.1:1217102-1268060 GCA_001010745.2 Gerris buenoi | reverse complement strand
CCCCCCCCCATTTTCCCTACCAAAATTTCCCCAGCCCTGCCCCGATTTCCCCCGAACCTCGTTCGGGCGTTCGGACATATTCTGCACCCCTGGTTTAAATTTGTTCATGCCCCTAATATCAATAGGCACAATAAATAAACTACCAATATCAATAAACTGATAAATATAATAGTAATTATAAAATTATTAGGATAGTACATAAGATCTATTTAAACTTGGCACTTTTTTCTAAAGCTAACAATAGCTTACCATTGATGTATTTTAAATTAATAATAATTTAAATTATAATTAAAAGAAACTTATTCTAAATATAACTATTTTATACATATCAAGGTCCAATATTGAAGGCAATATAAATGGTTCAGATTCACAATTAAATACTAATTAGAATTAAGATATGTATTTGCAACAAATATCTTGCTAATCGTCTAAAACTATAAGTTATGTTTAATATTGATTAAGTCCCCAGATAAAGCACTGAAAGGGTAATAAAAAATAAATAATATAAAAAAAAGAATACTTACATTTTGTTAAAATGGACCCCAGACCAGGTATGCCAGACCATTTGAAGAGTTAATTGGATTATTACAGATACTTCCAAGATTAGATAAAAAGGAACAGAACAATAAGAAACCACAGAAACAGGACAGAGTGAATGCATTATCACTAGAAATACATTTACACAAGATGTTTAAGCATTGCAACAAATTTACTATAAGTGGGTTAAACAACGAAGTAAGCCTGGCAAGAATATTATTTTATAATAAGAGAGGTAGTACTTAAAATAAGTTTAATTTAATTTTTTGTTACTTTATATGGTGATTAGGTTAAATGTCAAAGGGTTCCAAATATGTATTTATGATTTAAATCTTAATATTAATACAGATTGGATACCCTAAGTAAAAAAAAAGCCACAAAAGAAATTTATTTAAAAGAAAGCTAATTTAAAAATATAAAAAAAAGACTAGATCATAACAGAATGAAGGTATTAGTAATTTAAAACACTTCCTTACTTATTAAGTAAGAAATATGTCTCGCCTCTTTGGCAATTGAGCTACATACAGGGACATACATCCAGTTTTCTGAGTCTTGAGTTTGCTCTTGATCAAAACAACCAACAAAAAATGAGAAGTTATATGTAGATCAAGCCGACTTGTAAATGTCAATAATAATTATATCATACACTAGAAAACTGTATTTACTAATAATGGTATCCCTTAAGTTAACATTTAATATACAATTTTATAAATGTCTAAACTATTCAAAAAGTGGCTTTTTTAGTAGCTAAACAACTAATTATTAATAGAAATTCGTACTATCAATTGATTATTACAATAAATATATTTCTAACATTTATGAGTAGTGGTATATATATATATATTAGTATTATTTATTTATAAGTGTTCCTGGTTAGTAAACTACTTCTAAAATAAATATGAAATCAAATTATAAATGTCATCAAACAATCTTGCCTTCATACCTCGCCTTATTTTATAAATATTGGATAAAGAGATAAAAAAATAAATAAATAAAACAACATTACAGCCAAACCATAATAGCATAATAAAAATAAAGAAAGTTACACTGTAATGACCAAAAATATTACAGATTTCTTTTTAACATAAATAAAAAGAAAAGTAAAAAATAATTATTCATAAATAAGGTGTGTCATAGAAAAATGGAAAACATTGAATTGAATGAAGGGAAAATAATGACTCTGAATTATAATAAACCGAATAATTAATTGTGAACATTTGTGATTTTTTAAAACATTATTCCAGTAAAAAATTACCCAGGGGGGAAATACTTACTTGCTTCGATCATTCCTAGCTTATTTTAGGATATAGAAGGGAAAATTTAGTTTTTTTAAACTTTTTTTCTGAACTTATTACGTAAAACACAAAACATGTATAAAATAAAAAAATTGATTCAGGTGGTTTCTCCTACCCATCCCCCCCCCCCCATAACCGTTCTGCATCAGGAAAAAAATGATTCACCAGTATTTCTAGTAATTTTCATTTGATGCAACTAATACATACATAGGGGGTATCTAAATTTAACAAAACCATTACCATTCAGAACCAGGTGTTATTAACTAATTTTACTTTTTTCACTTTTATTTTAATTATTATTTTATTTTATTATACTTTTATTATATTCACACAAGAAAACATATAGTCCAGGAGATAACGTGCAAAAAATTGTCTGACTAACATCAAGCTAGAATTTTGTATACAAGTCAATCTTTTAGCGCCTTTTAAGAATATGTGGTCAGCTAAGTTCATCTGCAGGACATAGCTTGGCAATAGACATTTGAAAAAAACCAATCGGTGGAGAGCAGCCATGTCTCACCAATTATGGTGGACAATGTGATTTTCATGATCCTGAGTACAGAATTAGTTAGTAGACCGAAAATCAAGTTGATGTTAGTTTGTCCCTTGACAGGTGACTACGTTGATTTTTAGTAATATTTGAATAACTAACCTATCATGTGTGAAAATATTATTAACTTGTACTACCCACTAACTCTGTACTTAGGATCATGAAAATCATACTGTCCACGATAATTGGTGAGATATGGCCGCTGTCCACCAGTTTTTTTTTTTTTTTTTTTTTTTTTTTTTTTTCAAATGCCTATTACTAAGCTATTTCCCGCAGACGAACTTAGCCAACCAAATATTCTTAAAAGGCGCTAAAAGATTGACTTGTATACAAAATGTTTGCTTGATGTTAGTCAGACACTTTTTTGCATGCTATCTCCTGGACTAATACTTTATTTACTTGATATAAAAGCTAAAGTTCATTGTTAGAAATAATGATAACTAAATAGGTAAATAGAACTTCTCTTTAATATAATTCAGAGTCTTTATAGAGAAAAATAAATAAATGATATATTTTTAATATATTAATAAAGAGGGGAGCAAAAATGAGTAATCTTTACTTATAAAACAAGAAGAAGAAGATCACTTTACATCATACAGGCTCAGTAGCACCAGCTAGCAAATTAAACATTTAGTTCAAGACAAAATTGCTTTAATGCATGGATTAGAAATAAATGTTAATGCTCAGCCTTGTGTAAGAGTGCCACCATAATGTGATGGTATATGTTATGATGTGTGTCAAAATTGTAGAGTATTTTTGTAAGCAAAAATATATCAAGTTAAAGAGGAAAGCTAAAAAAAAGATTGAAGTTGGTATTACTGAGCCTTAAATTGTGAAGCTAAATCAGGCATTTGAACAAATTAACAATGTAGCTTAACAAAAGAAGGCTTAATACAAAGGCCATATGCCATGATTAAAAATACTAACATCATAAACTACATTTTACATTTATTTATTTAAAATAAATATTATCATATAATCAAATCGTCTTCTCTTGAAACAGGGAAACAATTTAATCCTGTAAAAAATACAAACAATGTTAGCTATTAACCAAACAGCTCAAAACTTTTAAAGTGTAAACTTTCTCAATAACATGCAGGGAAAAGATACATGCAAAGAAAATAGAATACAAAAAATAAATAAGTAAAAGAGAGCAAATAAAAAAACACAAAATGACTTACGAAACCAAAAGACTTCAAAAGAATCGAACCCTTCAACATTTGTATTTTATTGTGTGTCGTTGTTTTGTAAGCAAAGAGAACAGAACGAACCGTTGAGATGACTGCAGAACTTTGTTGTCTTATTCCATTCTTCACGTAGTGAGAGGTTGAACATGGAGAAGTTGGGATCACCAGTCACTTCCCTCTGAATGTTAAGGAACGAAGGAAGACAGTTCTCAAGCTGACGATCCCCAAGGGCACTGTATGTCTCCAATAGCACCAAACCTTTACATCTTAACAAATAAAAATTATTATTCAGTATTTGTATTATTTCCGGTAAAGTATAATAATATAAATGAGTTTAGATTTTAAGGCGGTGAGCAACTAACTTGATATTGCAATACATAAACCACCAAACCGGTAAAAAATCATTCAATAGATTTCGATATAAAAAAAGCATTGACGAGGAAGGTTTAAATATTTTTTGGGGTGACTAAAGAACTTGTTATTATACGAGGGAGGATCAAATATAAACAGGACTTTGATCTCTGAACACCAACGGTTGATGGGGGCGGAACATCTCTTCTAGGCTGTTTAGGTGGGGTCATTAGAAGTGCCAGAGGGGGTCATCTCCCCATTTAAGACCGTTCACCAGTACCGCTCACGATGTCTGAGCAACAGGTGCCCCCCTCTATTGCTCAACACATTATTATAAAATTTCTTGCCTGTAAAGGAGTCAAACCCTCGGAAATTTTCCAAAGGTCGACTGTACAGTTCGGGGACGAAACCCTCTCAAGGACCCTTGTGTTTGCCTGGCACAAAGTGTTTCAGGAGGGAAGAGAGATGAGTGGCAGCTCCCATAACTTATCCCTGTGCAGCCATTTGGAGACAGCCACACATCGATCACCTTCAATAATGTCACGAACCGCACAAATTTTTTCATTTGTAATGCTGCTCCGGGACGACGATCGTGTTTCTCATTCTCTACGCGTTCTCTTCAGTTATAATAAAAGTAAATATTATTAATAGAATTTAGAGTTGTCAAATTACAGAGTACTAACCTGAGATATCATAAGAATAATTTTATTGGTGTGGCAAATTGAATAATGTTATAATTTGGTTAAAAATGTATCACATTTTTTAAATACTACTTATACATGTATTTGGAACTCATAGGCCCTTAAAATATGTCAATCTATCAAAATCTTAAAATAAAATTTTTATGTTATCACTAGAGTTCGGATTTTGCATATTTTTTTTTTATTGCCCCAATTGATTTTTCTTTACGAATTACAATGTTTAGAATGCACTAGGCCACTTTAAATTCAAATTTAAAATTGCATATTTTGCATATTTCGGGCATTATTGCATATAATTGCATATTTCTGGAATAAGTGCATATTATTGAATATTTTCGCATAAATGTTCTACTTTTTGAGAGAAATTTCCACTAAGGTCCATATTTTGTATCATGTTTCTAGTCAAACATATATTATCTAGGTACAATAACCCTTTTGAGGATTAGAAGTCATTCACTGTGTAACGGTGCACGTACCCGAACCCCCTGTCAAAAGCTTCTGCCAGGATAGGGTGTTTACCCGTCACTACTGGTTGATACCCTAAGAAGGCTTGTTTTCTTGTTTTTCGACTTAATCCATGACAAAGCTACCGCTGACGATTTATATATAGAGTGCTGCCCTTATTATCGGATTAAAATAACTTCGTTAACCAAATGAATGTACACATGCATTTAGAGTATTACATTAAGGTCAGAGGGTTTCGGAGATTTGGCAAATTAGGCCATCCCAAAAGCAAAGAGTGCCCTTAATTCAGAGATTGGCATTTATTAAAGCTTATTTCAGGGACCTTACGAATATATTTGAAAAACTGGGTCCGATTAGGGAAAGACTTAGACAAAAAATGGACGCAGTTCTCCACCGTAATCTGGGCTGGACCACTGTGGAGAACGTCACCCGCATCCTGGAAGGGGCGGAGGGTAGAGACGAAATAGAAGCTGACGTCGCTGCCCTAAAATATATTCCAGTAGTGTCGTGCGACATTGTATTGAGAGAATGACATTGTTTTCACATTTAAAAATGGTTCTTTCCGACCGCAGACGAAATTTTAAGATTACAAATTTAGAGGAAGTCGTAGTAGTTCAGACAAATTTTCTTACTTTTCCTAAATTTAAGTAATTTATTAAAAATTCATTGTAAAATAATGGTAAATTTTCATTCTTTTTAAATAAATATAGTCAATATCTCTATTTCTGGTGGTTATTCTTGTGTATTCTACTGCCTAATCTTTAAATGCCAGGTTTTTGAGTATTTTAAACCCTCTAAATGCACGTTACTTAGCATAATTCAATATTTATAGCTGCCTATTGGAGTTTATATATAAGTTTATATAAAATAAATGCATTTTTAAGTGCATATATTAGGAATAAGTGCATATATTTGAGATAAGTGCATATTTGAGTGCATATATTTGGGATAAGTGCATATTTTAGTGCATATATTTTTGGGATAAGTTGCATATATTATTTGCATATTTCGCAATTTTCATATGCATATATTGAGGTTTTTAAGTGCATATCGATCCGAACTCTAGTTATCACATTATTATTTCTATATATTTTATACTATGCATATACAGTAGAGCGTCGATTATCCAAACTAATGTTTTTTTGGGATGGTTTGGATAATCAAAAGTTCGGATAATCAAAATTACCCAAAAAAAAATTACAAGGGAAGATGTAAAAATAAGCAAACACGAACTTGATAGCTAATGCCAGACCAGTTTCACCTTTCTTCAGCCGTTTAATAATTTCCATTTTATCTTTAATGAAAGCACTGCTCATTTCCTTTTTGTCAGCATGTTTTAAGTTTTACTTAAAATATCTGACCACTAACTAATTCAATGTATACTAACAATGAATGATTTGAAACTGAGAGTATTGACATAAATAACCAACAGAATGGAAAGGTATTAAGTGGAAAAATGCTGCAAATGATTCCAAAAATTACATAGACAAACAAAAGTCAGTTGTATGTCAACAATTGTTGTAGTGAATGAACAAATGTTAATGTCTCCCCCGTCAAACTGAATTCATCAAAATCTGATATCCCGTTATACTTATAAGGCTAACACCGCTTTTTCTAGGAATTAATTTAACGGTGACTTTTTTTTATGCTTTACTGGTTATAGTATAGTATATTACACATCAAGTGCGGAAAGTAGCATTTTGCATGTGAGTGTGGAGTTTGCACCCGAGCGATAGCGAGGGTAGTAAAACCACACAAGCAATGCAAAATGTCGTTTCGCATGAGTTGCGTACCGTACTTAATCTACGATTCTTAGATTTTAATAATAAATACAGAAAAAATAATAAACTTACTGTATGTAAGTTTGTATTTATCTTTTGATAAGGATGACATTAATTTATTAGCTGTATTTTGTGCCAAATTAATTATTTCGGGAGGGGTATTATTCTCCTCATATTCGTCATAATCACATATTTTTTTCACAAAAAACTCGATATAAACTGTTACTTTTATTTAAAAAATTTTTTAATAAAACCGCCCTAGGGCGGTAAAAAAAAGGAATTCTTTAGAATTATGAGACGCGCATGCGAAATGATTACAAGAACGTAAAGAATCACTTTCTACACATCTAAACAGAGATACGATGTTTATATTTTGTAACAATCGTAGATACTTATTTATTACCAGTATTACCCTAGTTATACTACTGGCCTTTCAATTACAGTCTTCATAAACAATAGCCAATGAGAGCTCAGGACTTTAAAATTCTGAGCTCTAATTGACTTTACCACTCAGACAAAACTCTAAAACTCATTTGGAGAAGACAGTAAAATTTACTCTGACAGAGTGGAAAAAATCGAAACAATGGGGAGATTTTGGCGTTTAGAAGGTAGGGCCAACTAGGCAAACAAAAATGTCGCTGGCGGAGTGCCTCCTCCAAGTCTATTGGTTTTATTATATCCCCCCACATAGTTTAGCCAGAATTGGCAGTTGAGTAAATACTAATTATAAAACTAGTAGTAAAACTTTAAGCAAAACAATTTTTTTAAATTACCTGGGATGGCAGGGCTGCTTGTACACATCAAGCTGGAAATACTGATTGTTATAAAGGAAGCAACGTCTCATCTTGTAAATTGTGAAGTGTGAATCATCCTTCTGACTTAGCATGTTCATATAATCTCTGTACGTGAGGCGAGTTTTCACTTCAACAATCTGACCTTGCACCTTCTTCCTGATAGTATATGTGTAACTGTGATGACCTGATAAGCGATAGAGACAGAAAAGATAAATATATTAGCTATTTTTTTATACATTGTACTTTTCAGAGAAGACTGAAACACATATGAAGTACGATTAGTAGTAACTAATCATTATCAGATAATTAACTAGAATATCAACATTGGAACTAAATAAAAATGTATGATTTTGAATTTTAGGATATTACCAAAGATTAAACCAAACATTAAAAAAAAAATTAGTTTTAGAATATAATAAAAAAATAAAACAAACAGTTTAGTTTATATTTAATAACTATTTTTTTATAATCATTCTGGTAGGATTGATCGTATCAAATTAATATGAGAATTGATTTAATCGCACAAACCTTTCTGTCCTCTTTTCCGAAGTCTTGCCTGGAGGTAAGGATGACCCGTAACAAGATAATTATGAACAACATCAAAGTCTTGGAAATCAGGAAACAGGTGGATATCAGGTAGAGATTTGACTAAGAATTTCCTCTTGCGAGAGTTGGTTAGCAAACGATCTCCCGTATCCATACCCATCTTCTGACATACACACTTAAAAAAAATACCACAATGACCATAAAATGTGTAAATGAATTAAGAAATGATAATTAAGATTGGAAATGAAAAAAGAATAAATAAGATTACTTACAGCAATCATTCTGTTTATTTTCATTTCAAAGTCTGTCGAATTGTCAATGACATCAAAGTAAGGATGTCCAATCCAAGCTGCTGCAGCTTTGTAATCCAGTTCTCTAGCTAACTCAACACCTTCACTTCTACAGGTGTGATCCTGGTCAAATTAAATAATTATAAAACACAGAATTTTATTTTCAAGTAAAAACAAAAAAAATGCATACAAATATAATCCAATATTTACTGTGTATATTATTCTATTGGAATAAAATTGGGGAATATGTAAGTAATATAATTACTTATTTAAACTGGAGGTAATCGGCGATCACCCACACATGATTACCAAAATTCATATCCCCATGTTCGAAAAATATCAGTGAATATTATTTGTCTTCAAGACTTTTGGTTTAGGGATAGTAATATATAATTAATAAATAATTATATTAATTATTCCATTTCATAATTAGAGTATAGACTTCAGTAACGGTCTTCAGATAAGAAGAGGGTAGATGTAATAGAGGGAGGAGAACCGCCACGCCTTCAGCTGATATCGAAGAAACTCTTATCGCTAATCTATATTTTATACCATCAATAGTACACTCTTTAGACTCTGATTAAATGTCATCAACTTTAGACAATTTCCAACAACTACAAGATTAAGGGATAAGGAGACAAGCTCTGCATATATTAATGATCCTAGCAGTAAAAAAAAGATGTTGAAGTTGGTTCAATAAATCTTGGAGATTAAAAATGATTAGTCAATATGTCAGCAATACAATATAGTCCAGGAGATAGCGTGCAAAAAAGTAACATCAAGCTAGAATTTTGTGTACAAATTAATCTTTTTGCCTTTTGAGAATATGTAAGCTAAGTTCGTCTGTGGGAAAGAAGAACCAGTGGAGAGCGGAAATGTCCCGCCAATTATGGTGGACAATATGGTTTTTATGATCCTGAGTACAAAATTAGTTAGTATACCAAAAATCAATTTGATGTTAGTTTGTCCCTTGACAGGTGACGACTTTGATTTGGATTAATATTTGAATAATCAGCAAATCAAAAAAGCAAAGATAATTAATTTTTAAGATATTAATTTTTCAAATTAAAAAGGAAATTAACCAAATAAACACAAAGATCATTACTAAAATTTAAAAGTTGAAGGGAAAAAGGTTTACCAGGTCCACTGAAAAATGGACACTCAAGGTGATTTAGAGGGAGAACTTACATTACTTAACTCTAATTGGTTTGAAATATTCACAACCATCCACATTCAAATATACATGCATACTGACTGCTAAGGGTTTAGCATGACCCAAACAAGCAAGTGATTTACTTATTTAAGTAAATCACTTTAAGGTTTGATTGATGTATTAAGAAATTTTTACTAATGCCTTTAAATTCTGGTAATATTTATTTTTATCAGATTATATGACTAGTTAGAGATTTGTTTTGTATATTTTGTAAAGATTATTTTCTTTTAAGTTTGACCAGTGACACTGACATCCATGCATACTTCTAGAGGTACTAATTTACTTGGTTATCTTAAGTAAAATGGTACTAAGATAAAAGATTAAAACTAATGCAATAGCTGAGACAATAGTAGAACTCAGGAACGCAAAATGTGGATAATAGAGTTAAAATTAATTCTTACTGACGTGGCATTCAAACAAGCCAATAGTCCGAAATAAACAGTTTAATCAACCTTGATATATTTTATTACTTGTTTTATTTTTAAGAAAATAAAATATTAGTTTTTATATGATTAAATAAATCAAACTTTATTAAAACTCTATAATCTATAATCCCCCATAAACAGGCAAAAAAATATTATTATTAATATTATGAGTTGAGCGTGGCAGTCTTAACATCATAAAAACAAATCAAGATCACTGGAAAATAAAAAAACAACTTGGAAAATCATTTACACTCAGGATAAATCAAGTGCTAAAGAATGGGTCGATTATTTTTACTCTCTATTAAATCCCTTTAACAGCTGGCTCCATAAGTTATGCTGGACCTAGATTCTAACCTTATGCTGAAAATGAACTTTTCAAGTAAGAGGGGATTTTAAACAACCTCTGTTGAATGGGGCAACAACCTTTGATTAGTCGTGTAATTAATTAAAAGATTACCACAAGATTTTTGGACATACCTCTGTAGTATAGAAGTCTTCAGCACCATTAGCAGCAGTCACCAAGTGGATTATGTGATTGTAACGATTATCCCTCAATTCTACTGAATTCCATCCTGTTATTGCCATTAGTTTCTCCCATTTTTCTTTGGGTATGACTAAAATAAATATAATAAGTAATGAAATAATAAATTTTAAGACCCACGCCTTATCTTTTTCACAGTTAAACCGGATTTTATTATTTGATCTCCATTTTTAGGATTTAAGTTAGAGCAAAGACTTTTATCAAAAAAAAAGTATCAATATGATTAATAGTTTGTCACTTCTCCCTGGAAATAAACTCAAATCAATGAGGTATTAGGAATTTTGATCGAGGGAAGTCATTTACTGCTTTGAGTTATGTAACATTTTAAATACTTATAAGCAATTTTCCTGTTCTTAAAGTCTTGCCAATAGAGAAATAAATTTCCCCAAAATAATCAAGGCCTTTTGGGAGTGAACATACGAGGTCTGGCTATTAAATAATGAGTCTGCTTATGAAAAAGATATTTATTTTAAAAATTATTCGACAATCGAATGCTCCCCTTCAATGTACTCTCCTCCCCTTGCTACACACTGTTCCATTCGTTTTTTCCATAGGTCAAAGCAATGCTGGAAGTCTTCTTTTGTAAGAGCATTTAGGAGCTCTGCTGATTTTCACTTGACCTCTTCCATCAACTCGAACTGGGTTCCTTTTAAGGCAGACTTGATCTTCGGAAACAGGAAGAAGTCACAGGGTGCTATATCAAGCAACTACGGCAAGTGTTCGAGCACTGGAGTACCTCTTGCGGCTAAATAACACTTCACAGACAGCGTGTTATGGGCAGGAGCATTGTCCTGGTGCAAGATCCACAACTTGTTTTTTGGGACCAACTTTTCACAGACTTTCTTCATGTTCAATTCGTCATGCAAAATTTTTCTGACAGTTTTTTTTATCAATGTTAACAGTCTCAGCAATCATCCGAATGCTCATACGACGATCTCCTCACACAATTTCATTGATTTTGATCACTGTTTGCGAAGTTGAAACAGAGACAGGTCGACATGGAGGTTGGTCATCTTTGTTGCTCTCTAGGCCTTCATAAAACCGTTTGTACCATATGAATTCTCACCATAGGCCTCTTTCAACAACTTATATCACTCAGTCGAAGTTTTTTTTTAATTTAACGAGGAATTTCACATTGATCCGTTGCTCATGTTTTTCGACACACATTATTATCGGCACGAGAAAAAAACACTTTTGTTTCTAACCTCTATAGAAAAAATGGTACTACTGCGACAAATACATGTTTTCGTACTGGAATAGTAGATACTTCCAGCTATCCAATGCTGTATTCGTTTCCACCCCTTTGCCTCAGGGACGCCTTCTGGACATGCAGTCTTGTTATTTAATAGCCAGACCTCGTATATGAAGAGATGTATACAAAGAAGTGGAAGCCTAGAACTTCAAGATAAATCAAACCATTGAAGCCCCTCACCCTTAGAGATAATGTATTTATAGAAATGCTGTTACAAGGGATAATTAAAAAGCTGTTTACACGAGTTTTCATTAAAAATTTAAAAAATGCAAAACAAAAAACCACTTACATGCTGAAGCATCCATAGCTCCCCTATCACAGATTATAAGTACACTCCTAGAACAAGACTCTGCAAGTTCGATGAAAGTATTTTCAATTTGAATCATTGTCTTCAGCAGATTTTCTTGGAACTTAAAAGCTAAACATAAAAAAATAACAATATTAAATTGTAAGACTTAATAAAATTAATATTGACCATCACTCTAAGACATACTCGCTGCCTCTACAAAATAAGAGTCGAATACATAATATTTTATTATATTTTCTATTACAAGAATGCATGCAGAGTATTCCTTCTGTCCAGTAGCGGCCAGCCCTGCCTTATACAGGGTGTCCCAGCTTATGGAACAGCGAAATATCTCCAGAACCATGATAGATAGAAAGATGCGGTTTTCAGGGTTTGTTAATGGCTAAAAAGGAGCTTTGAGTACATATGCAGCACATTTTCTGTGTTCAGCAAAAGTGTGTGCAATTTACACAATTAAAAAAAAAGTGAATAGGGAGCCATTTTTAAGACTGGATTCTGATTCTATGGCTAACAATAAGAACTTTTTGCCCTGGGAAATTTTTTGCTCCGAGCATTAGTTGGCCGTCTGGAGAGCTCCGAATAAAATTGAAACTTTAAGTCCATTTTACAGTTAAGGAATAAAGATACAAAAAGTTCTTATTCCAAATCCATTCTTAAAAACATGCATTATTGATTTTTTTTTTTTTTCCACTGTTTGAGCCCTGCTGAACACCTTTTTTTAGGCAAAAAACAGTTACATATACGGTATGAATTTTAAAATAGTTTTGGATCCTATGACTAAAAATAAGAATTTTTTGTCGCGAATTATTTTCCTAAATACATTAGTTTAGCTGTAAAATAGACTTAAAGTTACAATTTTAGCATGTTCAATTATGTAAATTGCACACAGTTTTGCTGAACACAGAAATTGTTCAGCATATGTTCTCGAAGCCCCTTTATAGCCATTATCGAACCCTGAAACCTGCATCTTTCTACCTTTCACGGTTCCGGAGATATTTAGCTGTTCCATATTAGCTGGGACACCCTGTATACAAGGGACTGTACCCCCAAGTATATTATATAATCAATTTTTTTAATTGCATAATATTTAATAATAAAAAAAGTTGATATTAACACCTTCCTTATTAGGGATTATTTATAAAAAATGGTCATTAAGGTGTAATAATTGTAAAAGACTAACTTATTTTCATAATGAGACGTTAGAACTATTTTTAGAAGGTCATCTTCTGTCATATTTTTATTCTAAAATAAACAAGAATTAATTTAAAATGTTTAGCAGTCCCATTTTATATACACAATAACTAATAATGTCTAAATTATTGAAATTATACTGATTTTTAAATTATTGAACCTAATTGATTTTACATAAAATTAATAACAATACATAATTATCTTGTAATTTAAAATTAATGGTGTCATAAAACAAAATAATTGAGACCTAAAGAATTAAATATTTTACATTTTACAATTAATTTAACAATTAATTAATAAGACTTACAAAAACAACAATTAAACATATACATAAAAAGAGCAATTAAAAAATGTATTTAAATTATTTTATTTTTGTTTATTTTAGAATAAAAATAAACCTTTCATTATAACAAAAAAATAACTCACAAATATTACACCAAAATATACATATTTTACAAATAATATTGAATTTTATTAGTTCAGAGTAAAGGTAAGTTTTCTTAAACACGAGTGATAAGACGCTGAGCGATAGTTGCTAAGCGTTAGTCGCTGGCTCAAATGTAAAAGAATTTGCATGTTAAGAGTCACTCTGCTAGGAAAACAGTAACATGTAAACTCAAAAGATGAGTCCTCAGTGGTAGTCGCTGGGTGACTATCGCTTGAGCATCTATCCCTGGAGTCGCGCCTTGGAAAATAAAGCTTAATTCATAATGAAGATTGACAAAATTAGCTTAAATGAGATATGAGAGGCCTTAGAAAACTTAAAATTAAATAATAAGATTCTGACGGAGCATGTAGAATACTTGTTTTAATTATTAAAATAAAATAATAATAATGGTAGTAATATATTTTTTCTTATCAAATAAATAAGTTTTCTTCAAATAGTCAGTACAAAATATTAAGGACACGATTCTTACATTATAGATATAATTTACTCCGCATCTTTACTTTTATTTTCCAAGAGGTTTTGTTGCCTTGGTTATAATTATTTTTATTATATTTTTTACATAGAGTTTGAAGATATCAAATAAAAAGTTGAAACATTAAGCAATCATACACTTTGCAATTATTTAAATATTTATGAGATAACCCTCTAGAATAAAAACCAATTGGAAAATCAATTCAAATAAAAGAATTCCCCAGTAAATAATTAAAGAATGCTAGATAACATCCCTATATATATAGAACATACTTATTAATCAAAAGTTAACTTGTAACCTTGAGGACTATCAAACTAAATTCCTATTTAATAAAAAAAAAAAAAAAAAAAAAAAAAAAANAAAAAAAAAAAATCCATCTGAAGATTAAAGAGTAATTACAGATTTTACATAATAAGCATAATTTATGAAATGTGATAATTTCTTGACAAAACATAAATTAAATTTTAAATATGTGATTATAATTAAATGTTGTCTGGGGTAAAAAATAAAATCATAGAATACCATATTATTTACAGTATATAAATCAAACAATAAATATTTATATTAAAAGTATGCAATATTATTATTTATTTATTTTATTCCTACTCTAGAAGTACTACCTATTAGAAAAGTCTTTACCAGGGTGAGAAATTGTGGGTCCATTTTTATGAGATTTATATAAGTTAAAAAATCTAATAATAAAATAGCTATAATTTGAGTCCTGAACATGAAATTTTATTTTAAGAACACACAGAAAAAGACCAAGGGAGTTTTGAGCAGGTAAAACTGTCAACACTATTATTAGGTATAAAAGAAATATGGCAATCCACTAAAAGTAAATGTATGGTAAAAGGCAGTCTTTGAACCAATAATGGTAATCTTGAGTTCAAATAGAAAAAGACATGTGAAACTTTCCACTCCTGGAACTTGATGGAATCAAGAAAGAGGTTAAAATCTGTTACATTTAAATTTATATTTCTACATTGATTATTTTACACATTTCTACTCGCCTAACCAGCACTGAAGGTTGCCTTTAGATTACCTTCATTAGATTAAAAAGAGCTTTACCAAATTTATTTTTGATGAAAAGGCATTTTGCTTTATTCATAACCAAATCACTTCCCTGTTCTATATCATTAAAACTGCTGCCTCCTTAGATTAGTCAAGACCCCTCCTGTAGGCTTAAAATTGCACAGGATTCAAGCATTTACAGGTTCCAAAGTTAAACTGACAGTTTAATCAGTCTATCTTTTTATTCCAGTTACTGCTAACAAGAAAGAATATTGACAAACCTCAAGAAAAATAGACTTGTGCAATAGAATTTGAGATTAGTTTTCTTAAAAATAAATAAAAATAAAATTAACTACACAGTTCAATTAAGTATGAATGGACATTAAGGCATCCTACTTACTATTAGTTTAAATTTCCCTATTTGCTTTCACTTGTACAAAAATTCTATTATTATACTTAAACACAATCTTATGTTTTTATCCACTTGAGTAATATAATAAAACAAGTGGAAGGTTTACTCATTCTACAAAAATTATTAACAAGTCTGAAAAATACCTAAATGCTAATTTCATTAATTTGCTTTTTGTGATTAATTTATCTAAGGCACTTCTTATATTTTTAAGAGGTTAATTAACTACTCAAACAATTTACCAAAACTCATAAATATTGTTATACAAATTTGAGCAAGTTTAATATATTTTTTGCAGACAACTTTTTAAATTTATATATTAATTATTCTGTTCACTTTTATTTAAAGAGGTTAATCTACATTACCATGGAAAAAAATATAAATAGATATAACTTAAATATATTAGCTTATCTACTTTTAGTTTAGATTTCTAGCTAGAATTTCAACCAATAGTTCCTTCTGTGTTAGAGATAAATAGGATGGATGTCAACTAGAAGAGATATTTACTATTACTCAAAAAGTACAACTTTTGTCAACTCTCATGATACGATTATTCAAAGAAGGCAAGCAAAGCAATTTGTATTTATATTCTTCAGTTGTTTTTGTTTAAGCTCAAGAATATAAAAAAAATACAAAATTGAGAGAGAGAGAACTAATGTAGCCATAGGACCATCATATTAAAAGCTGCGGCTTCAGTGAAATAGTCACATTTATAAAAATTTAAACAAATTGACAAAGGTATTAAGCAAACATAAGGCAAGAGAGATCCCAATGGTAGCAATTTATATACAAGGAAAGATAGTCATATTCTTTTATTTGACTAATTTAATATAAGAAAGGAACAGTTAAAATCTAATGGCAGAATTAAGTGTATTCAAAAACAGTATCACAGCATTATATATGGTAACTACATAATATTACAAAAATAAATATTAGATCTTCAAAGAACACTGAGCATGATCAATCTGATTAACCTTATGACTGAATCAATTGAAATCAGACTGAAATTCCTGAATTCAATTACAAGGGACCTTACAAAGAGTGGTAACTCATAATAAGGTAATTTTAGCCTAGTTAACAGAATGGTAGGTACATGTCAAGTGCGGATGTTGAGTAAGAATAAAAAGAGTTGTCTATTGACTTAGCATTGACAATTAAATGAAAACGGGTAAAAACAACCTGTGCCTGAAGTTTAAATCTAAAAATAAACAGAAATTTTGGCCTATCATGGGCAATCAGATTGTCAATCCTTAGCCAGACTGTCAGTTAGATAGATGATGGAAGGCGCCTGTAAGTATAATAAGTCTTAAAATTCCTTCACATAATAACAAATTCAAGTTCCTCTAACCAGCTCTATAACAAATGCGAGTTCTGTGCATATTATTCTTCTTCATAAATTATTATTATTAATTAACACCACATTTTTAGTTAGTAACAACTGTTACTAACTACTTACAAATATTTTTAGCAGAGAGCATTTCATAAATATTTTACTAATTTAACTGACTCTATGTTTCTGCATGTAGTAGAGGGTTGACAAAGGCATTTCATTGTTTACTCTCTTGGCAGAGAACTTTAATTTTTTCAATGTACAATGTACTATAATAAATCAATCATCCTCAACACCTTGTAGTTACACCCGTTTATGTTGCCATTTCTAAATGCTTATAAAATGGCATCAATAAAAATAATTTATTAATTAGAAACAGTAGATTAGATTTATTTAAATTATTTGCTTAATCTCTCATGAGGCTGAAAACTGAGTTTAAATACCCAAAATTCTTTTCAATTATATATGAGAATAAAATAGAAATATGAATTCTTTCTTTATGGATAACTTGCAAACCCTTGATCGACTCTCAAAAAAAAAAAAAAAAAAAAAAATCCTCAATCATACCTTGATCAGCTGTTAAATCCCCAAACTTTATTCCTCCGCTGTAATAAAAAATAAACAAGTTTAGATTGCAATATTTAAAAAAATATATAATGATACATTATTAACTACACCTAATATTACTACACCTATTGAGTTATAATTCTAATTTGTTTTTTTAACAATCAGCTATATAGATTTTATACCAATAAGAATAATACACTAATTATTATTCCAAATTAAAAATTAAGACAACTATATGATATATAAAAAAAAGGATAACAGTAGAAAGAAAATATTATCTATCGAAATGCCTAACATCGTTGAAGTGAGTGGCAGCTCAACATCAAATTCTTTGACTAGGAATACTTCTATTTTTTAAATTATTATAATATATATCCATTATACAGTTACGTTTTTCTATTATTTATCTTGTTTGAATTGATGGAGGAATCTTTTTCCTTATTTAATTAAAATTTTTAAGAAAAAAAATCTTAAGTATTAGATTTTAAGCCATAAAAATATTATTTAAATAATGATAATTTTTTTGAGAGTAAGCTTTAAGTGGAGTGCACAAACATAAACAAAATTCTACATATTTCCTTATCCTAAAACTAAAAATTGATAAAATAATATTACTAAAAAAAAAAAAAAAAAAAAAAAAAATCAAATGAGTAAAATAAATAGTAAAAAAAATCCAATTTATAATAAATACTATTCAAGAGACTAATACAAATTGAAATGTATTGTACTATTTCTTATCACAGAGATAAGGGTACTTTTTATGTCCTATATTTAGGAACAATTGAGAGATATGAAGTATCAATAATGCTAGTTACTGTTTTTATTTTATTCTTTTTTAGTAATAAAAAATTAAGAACAAATATTGTATAACATTTTTATGTTTAATATTATTTAAAAAAAAAAAAAAAAAAAGTGTTAATAAAAGCCTGCATAAAACATTAATGGTTTCTCAAGAGGGATAAAACACTTTATACACATGTACTACAGTAAATCTTTTCTCTTCGATTATAAGGCCACTATTATCTTTTTAAATTACTTTCATTAAATTAAATAAACCCTGATAGTTCAGGAGATAGCGTGCGAAAAAGTGTCTGACTAACATCAAGCTAGAATTTTGTATACAAGTCAATGTTTTAGCGCCTTTTAAGAATATGTGGTCGGCTAAGTTCGTCTGCGGGACATTGCTTGGCAATAGGCGTTCGAAAAAAACAAACCGGTGGAGAGCGGCCCTGTCGCACAAAAAATGGTGGACAATATGAGTTTCATGATCCTGAGTACAGAATTAGTTTGTAGACCAAAAATCAAGTTGATGTTATTTACATTTGATAGGTTAGTTATTCAAATATTACTAAAAATAAACGTGGTCGCCTGTCAAGAGACAAACTAACATCAACTTAATTTTTGGTCTACTAACTAATTCTGTACTCAGGATCACGAAAATCACATTGTCCACCATTTTTGGTGCTACAGGGCCGCTCTCCACCGGTTTGTTTTTTTCGAACGCCTATTGCCATGCTATGTCCCGCAGACGAACTTAGCCGACCACATATTCTTAAAAGGCACCAGAAGATTGACTTGTATGCAAAATTCTAGCTTGATGTTAGTCAGACACTTTTTTGCACGCTATCTCCTGGACTATGACTTAGGTTATTCCGACTTATGCTAATTTGGTTTTACATAATATCCAAAACTGCTGCTGAAAGTGATCCTGGAGTCGATAATGTGACTTTGAAACTTACTTGACTTAAAAAAATTTGATATGAAGATAGTTCATAGCCTGTCAACGTGAATTAACAAAAAAATGTTATAAGCGAGTGATATATCTTGAATGTAGTATTTTTATTGAACTGAAGTAGATTTAATTGAATTTATTCTCAGACTTTGAAAAAGGAGTTTCATCGCACATTATATTTCTATTCACACCATTATATTGTGTTTTGTTTTTTGTTGTATTATTTTAATACCCCTTATACATTATTCTAATACAAAGTAACCCCATTATTTTTTTTTTTTATTTTCGGATTGAAATCATTTTTACTGTACATATTGTTTGTAAAGGTTTTTATGCCTTAGTATTAATTTGTTTCTTTAAAAATTACTTAGTATGTTTATACGTATTCATTTTTTTTTATTAAGGTTTTCCAATAAGAGTTATTACTTACATGCTCCATTTATTTTTAAGTAATAAGTACTCAGCTAATAATTTATCTTAGTATGTACATCTTTTGACTTCCCACCTATTGCAGTCCCACTTATTACTTAAGTCAGGGGTATAACTACTGTACTAAATTTTATACTATAAATAACACTGATTAAAAACTTAATTGTCCTAAACCACTCTTCTCAAAAGAAGAGATAAAAGATAGATAAAAGATAAGCCTGTGATACATGTGTATGTTAAAGTCGATTCTAATTTATTTTTTTAGATACATTGTATGAAGCTATTACACTTTGATGGGTTCAAAATTACTTTAAGTATAAAAGGTTATTTTTATAATTAGGTGGAATATGACAGGCTGTCTCAAATGTTCCTCGTTTTGAGTATTCATACCCAAAACAAGCAGAAGAGTAGAAACAATTATTACAAAAGACTCTGTGATTGAAAAAAATAATAAATAAATAAATAGTCAATCTATGTGATGAATTTTAACATGTAGCTTTTGTCTGCCAGTAATAAAAATAATCATTGCAATAAAATGATCACCACATTGAGGAAGTAAGTATACTTCACTTCCTTTATGATACCAAGAAAAATTGATCAATTCATATTAATATTATCAACATAAACCATAATATTTCCTTGTAAATCAGATTATATATTGAAATTTTAAGGAACGGCTTTATAATTAAAAGGCAAACCCCTCTCTCAGCAACTACTTAAAATTAAATTAAGTAGGCAAAATTGTATTACTGTCATAGTTAAATTTAGTTACTTAGTTTAAATTTGTTCTTTTGATTGTTTGTTTTTCATTTAAAAAAGGAAATAATACTGTGTTAGGGATATGGTTGAGACAGTTAAGGTGCATGTCTTCCACTGGAACCAAGGTCCAAACACCAACATATCTGAGTTCAAGTCTTAGAGGGTGAGACATCACACAGAGAGATGCTTGAAGTGGGTGATCTGTAACGACCTTTAAACTGTCAACCAGTAAAAAAATAATTTATGAATTTTTGGGAATTATAAAAAGTAAAACTTTTTTTTAAGTTAAACAATAAAATGTCCAAAGATTCTGTTTGGATATTGCTTATGTTTTGTTGAAAGTGTTGTTATTGTGTAAAAATAAAATACCAAGGAAAGCTACCCCAAAAGTAACGAAGAGCTTAATGAGAAAAATATCACATAGATTGACGAATATAAATGTAAAAATCAGCTTCAATCAGAAGTAAAGTACCTGAGAAGCACTGTGGCTGATTCAGGAACACGAAAAACCTGAAAAAGACAGTCACCGTACCATTTCATAAATGTGGCCACAATATAAGTTGTGGCAAAGAGCAGGGAATTTACAAAATAGATAAATAATTAAAGAATAACTAAAAAAACAAAATATCAAAAGCAAGAAAGCACATTTGATAAAAAGTCATATTTTCCTCTTTTTAGTCTATCAAAATAATACAAATGGGAATAAAAATATAGCAGTTAGCCTTCTTCTTTTTTTTAACATATAATTATTTCCTGTCCAACAAATAAAATATCTTGTAGCATTTAAAAATCAATTTATGTTAAATGTCATCTCTATAATGATATAGCTTTAAAATCTAAGTATATTATGTTCTTCTAGTTTTTTTACAGAAATTTTTTGAAGGTTAAACTAATTATGAACTGTTAATCAAATGTGCCAATTGTGACCTATTAGATAACATAAGTTAAAAGTTTCCAATTACCATTAACATAAATTAGTAAAATATACCTTACAAGATAGAAATACACAATATTATACCTTCCATCCGAGATTTTCAAAAAAAGTTGATAATCTTGCTTGCCCTGTTGTTTTACCTCCACAAGGGCCTGAAAATAAAAATGAATATATTTTATTATACAATGAACATATTTTGAAATAGAGTGTAATATGAAAATAGGTAGGTAAGTGTATAAGACGAGGGATAGTGGTTTAGAGCCAAAATAGGCTCGACAATAGGGGTAACATCTTTGAAACTGTGCAGACATGAAAAAAAAATTATAATATGATGAAATAAAAACAAGCCCTTAAGAAAAAACCAATAAATAAAAGTTTACTCAATGGGTGTACGGTTTTCCTTTCTGTTATCACGAGGAGGCAAACAAAAAGATCACTGGTGTGGCATTTGAATTGATAGCCGTTGAAGAAGACATAGTATGTAGACACTGTCTAAAAAAAACTCTCTTCGGCAGAAATTTGCTAGCTAATTAGTTAAATTAACTCAGAAACATAACGAAAAAGCACCTATGAATAAAAGTAGGGATTCCCATCATACATCAATAAAAAATAGGACGTCTTATTCTGTGGAACAAGACGACTTAACTTTAGCTTTTAGAGCCAATTATATTATTGGCTCTAAAAACTAAAGTAAAGTCGGCTAATTAGACAATTGATAATTATTATAACTTTCTTTCATGCCATAAAGGCAAAAATAAATGAATAAGCAAAAATCAGTAGAAGTAACAGCCAATAGCCAATGAACTTGATCTTTTTAAATGCATTATATTAAAATCCTCCACCTGTTTGCTAAATTGCTCTTAATAAACTTAAAGGGTATTTTAACCATTCACTTACTAAAAGATATCAGTACCGACATTAAAGGTAAAAAACATTTTCAGATTAAATGACAAAACTTATTTGTAAATAAGAAGTTTCTATGGACTAAGTAGATAAATAAACAGGTCAAGGGAGTGCTAGTCAGCACACAGCAAGGGTCCGTAGGCAATACTGTAATGTTTAAGTAGTACCCTATAGATGGTGTTTTTTTAAAAAACTAAAAAACTTACTTTGAACTATCCTATGGGTCTGATATTCTCAAAACACAAACAAACTTCTGATGAAGTTGCTATGGAACCGGAAAAAAGCCATATAAATACATCGAAAAAACCACAATTATAAAAAACCGTATTTTGTCAATAAAAAATATACATATATATATATTTTTTTTTTTGAAATTTCCCAAAAAGTGGTATCTTTACTTTTGGTGTTAGGCCCTGTTCACACGGTGAAACCCGGGAGACCGGGAGACTGCACGACTCAAGTCCCCTTTCATCTTCACACTGCCACGACTCGAGTTGCGCAATTAAACCACAATTAGAAAGTAAAGTCAATTTTCACCTACAAATAGGCCGTGGGAACACAATTAAAAGGGAAGGATTTGTAGGAAACTGAGAAACTGGGAGACCAGCACGCTGAGTCACATGGTTTCATAGTTGCACGGTCTCCCAGTCGCCACTGGGAGACACTGTACTGCAGTATCCCCGTCTGAATACCGCCACCTAATTACATTGCTGGGTCTCATGGTACCAGAGTCTCCTAGTTTCAAGGAGATTTGCGTTTCACCGTGTGAATAGGGCCTAAGAATTTTCAGGATTTTTTACAGATTTTTTGCACTTCGCATAAGCGAGATAGAGGGGGGGGGACTCGTTTCACACCCACTTCAAACTAGCTTACGCTTGCTAAGTTATAACCAAAGAATTATATATTTTTGTAATCAGCTCGACTTACCCTTTCATATGATACCCCTCTCGGTGTCAAAAAAAAAATTAACCCTTAAGTTTTTTTACCCTATTTTTTTATTTTTTTTAAATCGCTATATTTTTAACATGTGTGGGTAGGTACAAGACATATACATGCCAAATTTCAAAGTCATCGGTCGAAAGGTGTAGCCGTGAGAGCATGCGATGGACTGACCGACAGACAGACAGCCACATGCAGGAAAATATAAGGCTCCTTGGCTTTTGCCTACGGACCCATAAAAACCTTCTTTTGAGTACAAACATGATACTGCCCCACTCCCTCCCAGGTCCAGTAGCTTACATTTTTCACTCACATAGGTAAGCCAATCTGAGGGTCAAAATTCAACACTCATAACCCATTAACTGTAATATTCTAGGTTCTTTTAACACTAGGAGGGGACATTAGAGAAGGCTTAAAATATCATTTAAATCTATTCCATTGGCACATTTATTATTTATAGCTGACTCCTGAAGTTTTCATAAAAAATATTGACAGATTAATCAATCAAGTAGTCAAATCAATGTTAGAAGTTTCCAATTGTTAATTGTATACCTACCTGCTTGAACTGACCACTTACAATAAGACATAGTAAGTATAATCTTTCAACAGTGGTGAAAGATTAAATAAAATTGCTAAGAAAATTAAGAGTATAGCCTTCATTAACAATTAAATCGACTAACTCATGGGAATGTTACACAAATTGCAGGGACCAATTATTAGTATTTAACCTTCTTATTAGGATTCTTATGAGTAGTTTAACCTCTAACTCATAAACATTTCAACACTACATTTTAATTAATACATCAAAGTTGTGTAATATTTCAAACTAAACAACCAACTTTCATGAATACAGGATCAAAGCTAACAATTATAGATAAGACATGTCATAGGAAAATGTCAGATACATTTATTTTTAAGCTGAACTTGATATTGTTTACTTACAAAGTTTATATTAAGAAATGGAGTTGCAAAATAAAAACATTATTAATAGTATGCAGTGTAATGTTAAACGAATCATTTAAAGAAAGAGGTGAACTTTGACCATTAAAAATAAGTACAGCTACATTAACATGCAAATACTATGTAAGTACTTGTAATAACACAATTTGCTTGATTCATCTTCGGCTACGTGCCAAAATCGGACCCATCTCAAATAAAATAAATAAAGACCACGGAAAATTACGAAATTAAAATGCAGAGTTGGTTACTCTTTCTTGTAAATTTGATAGCAGCTTAAGTTTTTCTCAAAATGCCCAAGTTCACAAGTGACATAAGAGGAGGCCTGAACGGGTAGGCATGACCTACGACATGTTTAAAAAACGTATAGCTTAAGGGTTGTGTTTCATAAATAAAAACAATAAAATTATACAAGAGCAATAAAAAATCCCAAACATTTTATAATGGATAAATATAAAATACTTCGATAAATTCACTAAAAATATTAGATATTACATAAAATGATTTTATCAAAATTATCATACGATTCACACATGGTGGTGTGCATGGAAATGCTTTTTTTTTAAAAAAAAAAAAAATTACAGACCTCCAGTTAAGACGAGTTTGTAAACTCTTTTCTCCTTCTCCATTCCTGGACCCATAGTGTCAATTAAAAATAAAATATAAAAAGTTTACACTCAATTTTTTTATATAATAAATAAAGAAGCAGGAAATGAAAAAAATCGTTTAAAAAATAAATCGCGATCACATTACATCGAAGCACGGTCTGCCTCCTAAAGAGAACAAGAACGAATGAAAAAAAAAAATATCAGTGCCAGATTCATTCATCTAGTTTTCAGGGGTTACGCAACATCAGGTGTTATCTCGTATGATTGGTTTGCATAACTTACTTTTTTATGGTTTCTTTCGTGCAAGAAAATTGGATAAAAATAATAATGTTTTTGGTTCTAATCTTACTGGGTAATACGAATAAATAATTTAACTCAAGCTATAGAGTTTAAAATTTAAACATAAAATAAAATAAGAAAAAGCAATGAATTGCGACATTAATTCAATTTCTGTTAAAATTAAAAGAAGAAAACCTATATTTTACATACTCAATTTTTTTTTTTTGTCCATAAGTCCATAGGCAAAAACGTGGACGCTTAATAATATTCCTGTACTTGTCTGTCTGTCTGAAACGCATCTGATCTCCTGTATAAGGGCCCCTGACCCTACACAAAATTTGAAAATCTGCAGTTATATTATATTATTTTATATTTATGTGTATGTGTATAACCCAAACTCAGGAAAATTTTATTAAACATTTTTTGTAGGGTGATAAATGAAATAGGAATAAGAGTACCAATATATATACTTATAATTGTATATTTGGTTTAATTTTTGTACCTATTCATATTTGCAACCCCCCCCCCCCCCAATTTTTTTAATAAATCTACAAAAAATCTTTAAGGATTTTTTAAGTCAAATATTTCTTTCCCTCCCCCAAATATTAAAAATGCGCATTCACTCGGGTCTCGGAAACTAATTGGACTAGACTACTAGACACTTGGAAGTTTTGAAGTTGTTTCATCGCCTTTAGACAGTAAAATGCATTTAAGGGTGCTTATTTGGGCTAATTCGGATTGTACGTGCCCTAAAAATTTCTTCGAGTTGGACCTCTACCTGGTTTATATACTGGAGGGGTTTTTTTTTTTTTTGTTTTTCTTCAGAAAATGAGCAGAGCACCGCGTAGCGGTGCGGAGCGGCTATTAAAAATTCAAGTGTACACAAAATTAAGGTTTTTAATTTAATATTCAGGATTTTATCACCTAACCTCCAAGGTTAGGTCACGTACAATCCGAATTTACCGGGTTGTTTTTCTTCAGAAAATGAGCACCGCGAAGCGGTGCGGAGCTGCTATTGAAAATTCAAGGGTATATTTAATTTAATATTCGGGATGTTATCACCTAACCTCAAAGTGGGAGCACGTACAATCCGAATTTACCCTTGTTTGTTATACGTCATTATAATAAATAGTTCCAAAAGTTATACCTGAAGAAAAACTATAAATGACATATAAAGCTGGCCAGATCATTAAAATTCATTAATCATCTGTCAGATCATTAAAATAAATTCGTTTAAATTGCTTATGTAAATATTGCCCACACTAATATAACAGGAAATTGAAAGTTTTAAAAAATCTAACTTGTCAATAAAACTGTATATGACTATGACTAAAACATATTTTTGTGCAAATCAACGACGACGAATAGATAGACCTCTAAGAAAAAAGCCATGGCAAAGCAGCTAACCATAGACTAGGGAGTAAATGCAGCTATAACTGCTTACTCCCACTACAATAAATAGTTTAGGTCTATTAAATTGCACTTTGATCTTGTTTAGGAATATAAATAATTGAAAATTATACCAAATAATAAATATTTTACATTTTTAAAACAAATATAGAAGACATTGATTATTTTTTAGGCTTTAGGAACTTTTTAAATTTCTTTGTACAAGAGGTGCATTTTAGTATGCTGCACTGCCATCCATACATTTAAAAATAGTCTCTGAAAATTCAGAAGACTGAATGAGCCTGGTTTGAAAAACAATCCTATTAAAAGTTTCTTTTGAAACTTTGAAGGAAAGTCTTTGATAGGTTTTGATTGGTCTGTTAAGTAGGCCAATGCTTTCTATTGGTTCTTAAGCTCATTCTCAGCTCCAGCATTGGCTCCAGCTGTTCAATTAAGGAATAAAAATGTATTTGTATTGTTATTCGTACGTTCTTTGTTCCTATACTCATTCTGTTCCATGTTTAATCCGGACAGTTTCTTTTTGTTTATAATTTTTAAAATGTGAATCTAATTTTTAACATTAAATTGCCTCTATGGCGTGTGGAAGGTGATTTAATTTTGTATTAACAATTATAAAATCCCTGAAATGCCTCCCGATATGGCTGAATCAAATTCAAAACATGATTTTGTTTTGTTGAAGTCCAAGTCTTCTCTTGGCTGTGGTAACGTTTATAGAAGCCCTCACCACTCTTCTAGTATGCTACAAAACCTCAATGCTCTTCGTTTAAATAACAAATTCTGTGATGTTGAAATAGCTGCAGGTCGCAGTATTGTTAAAGTAAGTGCTTTCATTAAAATTTCGATTAAATTATCGCATTCATTAAGCCGATTATTTTTCTAATTGTTGTATGTAATTTTATTTTAGTCTATAATTATATATTTGTTTACAAGATTGTTCTTATCAATCAATCTTTATTTTGGTTTTATGGGGAAGTATATAAATATATGAAATACCCATATATTTATATTGTTTAATTGATCAAAACATATCTTTAGTTACAGCTAAAACCTGGCCTGGTCTAGATAATTAAAAAAAAAAAAATCATGATTGTAAAGTGATAAGTGATGCAAGACACCTGTGAACCACCCACCTATATCTGGTGTAACATTCTACAAACACCATTTTTAAAGCCTCGTCCAGACTGCCAAACCGAACAGAGCAAACGAGCCGAGCATTGGTCTCTGTGCATGCCCAGAGTGAGATGCGCAGGTGCAATTTAGACTGGGCATGCGCAGACACCAATGCTTGGCTCGTTTCCTCTGTTCGGTTCGGCAGTCAGGACGAGGCTTAAGAATAATATCCAACCTTTTCCAACATGAGAAATATATTTGACTGACTCAAGTACCTTATTTAGTCCTCTTTAAAAAACTATTTATATTGATAATGGTCTTTACACTTAAGTAAACACACTTAACTAAGGCACAAACAAAAACTACTCTGGTCCATTTTTACTGTGAATACAGTACCATTCAGGAAAGAAGACGTGCGTTGACAGCGTGAGAAATCAGATGACATCAGATTGGCCAACCTATGTGAGGGTAAAAATAAAGTCCCTAGGTCTGTTTTAAATGGTTATCCCAAGGGCTGCGCCCCTCCACTAGAGATTTTTATGTTTGTCTAGTTGGCTCAACCTATTGCCCGCCAAAATCTCGAGCTCTCAATGGCTCTCCCCCCTATTTTTAAAACTTTCCCCCGCTGTCAACGTTCTTGTCGTCTTCTTTCCTGAATGGAACTGTAATAAGTAATAATGTATTAACCCCTTTCACGGTTAAACTGAAGGATTTGAAGCAGTTTATAGAAAATATGGTGGGGTCTCACTCCAGCATATATTTATTTATATTTATATATATTATTTATTATTTATATATAGCGGTTAAAGTTGTTGTAGCGTGTATCTCAACCGAGTCGATGTGTTATATTTTTCCAAGCATTGTGTTTTTTATGTTTATTGTTATTATTAAAAGTTCCTCTGTGAAAGGCGTTTTTTATTTATTTAGTTGGAACATTTCTGGCGACCGTGACAGGACTTTGTATTGTTATGGATGTGAAAAAGTTAAAAAAGGTGCGGGCTGCTCACAGAGCGGCATTCACAAAACTCTTGAACACTATTTCTATTTCGGTGGAGCTTGGAAAATAGTGGTGGATCTGGATTGTGTACAGGGGTCTGCGTTATCTCTTAAGTACAAGATTACAGAAATAAAGAGGTGTGATATCGAGATTATTTCTCTTCTCATGGAGGCCGATAATACGGAAGAAAAGGAGATAGAAGAAGAAGTGGAAAGCGCGGATGCATATCTAGATAAGTTTAATAATATATCTATTAAAATTAGAAATGTTATTGATANACATTTAGTAGGAAAAGTTTCCTATTGTTATTAGTAAATTAGAATCTACTAAACTGTACATTTGGTAACATCATTAACCTTATGCTAATGAATAGTAATATCTAATAATTTAACTTCTAAGAGTTAATAAATATAATGTTTTGAAAAAAAAAAAATGTTATTAGTAAATGAGAATCTACTAAACTGTACATTTGGTAACATATTAACCTTATTTAGTGCTAATGAATAGTAATATCTAATAATTTAACTTCTAAGAGTTAATAGGTGATATCTTAAATTTTCCCTAAATTTTGGGTAAAAAAAAGTTAAATTTTTCCATTTTTTATAACTAGTAGTCCTTTTTATGCCATAAATGAGTAAAAAAAAGAAAGAAAAAATTCCGCACCAGAGTTGACCCCTAAGGATTTAGTCCCGCAGTCAAAGGGTTAAGTTGTTGAAAAGTGCTATTGTAAGTCATACTGTCTTCAGCAGGGCCGCAAAGAGCTAGGTCAGGGCCCCAAGTCAAGAGATCCACGGCCCCCCTCGCCATGGTTGGGGGGGGGGGGGGGGGGGGGGGTGTTCGTATCCCCCACCCTAAAATGTTTGAAAACTAAACATCTGAAAATCAACTAAAAAAATAGTTAAATTTAAGTCTTCAGCAGACTTATTGAGAAATCTTTTCTGAAAAATGAAATATAGAAATGAGCTGGACTCAGTGGTGGTTCTTGGTCTTGTGGAGCCCTGGGCGGTAAGATATGGCGTGGCACCCTTCGCGGGGGGGTCCGGGGGCCTCCCCCAGATTTTTTGAAAATAGCATGCTTAAAAATGACTTTTTACGCTATTTAAACCAATCCTACTCTGTTATTAGGGTGTTTTTTTTTTTTTTTTTTTTTTTTTTTTTTTTTTTTTTTTTTTTTTTTTAGGAAGATACATTCTTTATCATGCCATAGTTAACATTAAAGAATAAAACAGATTATAACATACCCTTGCCCTTGCTTATGGATATACTTTTGGTCTCAACTATTAGTAAAATAACTATGTAACTCCAGCATATATTTATTTATATTTATATATATTTACACCTATGAACAAATCATTCATATATTATTTTTAAATTATACTAATGTACTGTTTGAAGGGATATAATCTCTCAAGAGTATAAATTAAGCAAAGCTGTGCCGCCAAGCGATTCTCTCCAGTCCATCTCCTTCTGTTCAGCCCCTTTGATAATGGTTAAATGTCTGTGTATGCTCTTTCCTTGTTCCTTCTAATATTAATTCCATACTAATGCGCTTGAGAAAATCTACCCTCCCTAACATTTAACTACCTAGTTGAAGCCTTGATGGTATAATGCCTATTTGTGATTCCTGGTATCTAAGAGCATTTAGAGTAAATGATTTCTAGACCCAGTTCAGCAGGAGGTACAGGATAGCCTTAGTTGTTTGCTTCTTTTGATGCAACACAGACGACAATGTAGGGAGTTTAATCCACTTAACCCTTTGACTGCGGAGGTATCACCAGGTGATATCTAGCAGTTTCAACTGAGTGGCGGAAGGTATCACCAGGTGATACCAAGGGTCTCTGCGAAGGGGGTGCATTGTTCAAGGGAGGGGATGGCAGAGCTTGTTCCAATGGGTTGTTTAGTCTTGTGGCCGCCTCAGGGAAGGTCTCAACTATATTCCCCTCGAGCCGTTTCTTGATCGCTTTTTTTTTACTTGTGTTATGTGGGTTTGTAGACTTCGCACTTTTATTAACACACAAATAGTAAGGTAAGCTAACTTTTCTTTTTATATTAATAATATTAATTAATAATTTAATGTTTCTTTATTGCCTAGTAACGGTTAACTTATAATTTTTCAAATATGTACAGAACAAATGTTAAAATTTTGGAAATTTTCATTTTGTTACATAACAAAATTGAAGTATGTTGCATCAAGATTAGAGAGGTATCAGTTCAATAATTTCCTAACTTACATGATCCCTCGAAATAAAGTATTTTAAATTTAATTTTTACGTATTAAAAGCACATTGAAGTTTGTTTTGTAATTCAAAATATATTTTGAATTATTGTTGTTTGAATATGTCTTTGTTGGAATGAGTTATAACTTTTTCTCTAGTAACTGCGGTAGATCCCAGCAAAATATTTTATTCACGATTGATATATATTATAAACATTTTGTCTCGGTTTTGATTCATGATTCTTGTCGTAGTTATATTCATTGCGCGTGTTTTATTTCTTCGTTATTTCCGCACTAGTGCGGAAATAACGAAGTATTCTTCATCTTATAGCACGATTAGCGTGTTTGTTAACATTTTTAACAAAACTAATTTGCTGTTATTTTTAAAATCCAACTATCGTAGATAAAATACGGTATGCAACTCGTGCGAAAAATGAATTTTGCTTTGCTTGTGTAGTTTTACTACCCTCGCTGTCGCTCGGGTGCAAACTCCACACTCGTATGCTAAATGCTACTACTAGACGGATAGTTACTAGACTTTTATTGTTTTTTTTTCAGATGTCTGCAAAACGAAAATTGTTTTTTCCCGACGAGCCAATACAAGTTCCTCAAATGCAACATGTAAAGCGATCATGTCCACTCACATCAGATAACTCACAGCCTTCTTATGGTTACCAAAAAATACCTGTGCTCAAATTTTTATCTAATATTTTTATAAAGATTTTATTTAATTTTTGTACTGTTTTTTTTTTTTATAATACAAAGATTTACTAAAATAATTTGAATTTTATTTTCCTGCTCCTAATTTATGTAAATACAGTTTTCATTTTTTATTTTGTTTAAAAATTCAAAAATTGTAATGACGAATAAAACAAGTAATAAGAGTAATTGAATAATTGATCATTGTTTTTAATAAAACAATGAAATTTGGGACTAAAATTATCTTTTAAATAAAAAAGTAACCTAAAAAAATACCANGGCCGCCAAGAGCTAGGCCGGGCCCCAAGTTAAGAGATCCACGGCCTCCCTCACCATGGTTGGGGGGGAAGGGGGGGGGGGTTCATATCCCCCTCCCTTAAATTATCGAAAACTAAACATCTAAAATCAAGTTAAAAAATTAGTTAAATTTAAGTCTTCAGCAGACTTATTGAGAAATCTTTTCAAAACTGAAAAATTAAATACAGAAATGAGCTGTACTCAGTGGCGGTTCTAGGTCTTGTGGGGCCCTGGGGGGGTAAGATATGGCGTGGCACCCTTCGCGGGGGGTCCGGGGGAAATTTTTTTGAAAATTGCTTAAAAATGACTTTTTACGCTATTTACACCAATCCTACACAGTTATTAGGGGTATTTTTTTAGGAAGATACATTCTTTATCATGCCATAGTTAACATTAAAGAATAAAACAGATTATAACATACCCTTGCCCTTGCTTATGGATATACTTTTGGTCTCAACTATTAGTAAAATAACTATGTATATATTAATTGAAGTTCCTTCTTATGATATAAAGCTTTTAAGTAATTGTAACTTTCTTTTTCTTTTAAAAAAAACGATGTCCATTTGAAATTTGAAAAAAAAAATCCTGAGCCGTTTAAATGAATGTATATTTAAAGTTAATAAAGTAATATTTTTATTTGATTAGGAGATAACAATTCAAAAAGTAAGGGAAGTGCTGGGACAGAAAATTTAACAACTACAAAGGGAGGTAAAATTTGTTAGATAAGAAAAGAGTTTGGCCTAAGGTAAACCTCGATCTCGCGAACAGTCCAAAATGAAGTTGGGGGAATCAGTTATCTCTATTCGGATATACTTAATACTTACACACGCATATAATTATATAGGTAGTGACACCTAACTTGGAAACCAAACTGAGCTCTAAACCACACATTCCTTACTCCGAATTAAACTCTTATTTGTTTTATCTCTCTTATTTATTTTTATCTCCCAAAAATAATTTTCATTTTATTTAACTGTCGAGGGCGATGATCATAATTTTCTAAAAGGCCAACCGGCCCAACTGCCGTCAGGCCAGTCTGGGCTTGCCTTGAGCCCAGGCCCCCCTGGACCCCGGGCCCTAGTTTCAGACTTGGCTGACATGGTCTCTCGGCGGCCCTGGTCTTCAGATGCTTCATTAGTTTCTATGTGAAAACAAGGTTCTACGTTGTTACACAAGGTCACATTATATCGGGGATGAACTGGTTGATAAGGTTTACTAATTTAATGTGCTTAGGAGATACAGTCTCAAGTTGCTGAGTGAATTATAGCAGCAATAGTGATCAAGCATCGCAAAGTATTCTCTTTCGTTGTCTTCTCCTTATGACCTTGTCAAGTATTGACACATGTGATTCCAGTAAAATAAAGTAAAATTTTCTCATATCTAGTAGTAAGATCTCAAATTGCCTTTTGAATTTCAGACGGTACTATTGAGGGTAGAGGATAATTTAGCGACACCCCTGTATGGTAAGATCTTGAGTGTGAAAGGTGTACATTTAGTAGGAAAAGTTTTCTATTGTTATTAGTAAATGAGAATCTACTAAACTGTACATTTGGTAACATCATTAACCTTATGCTAATGAATAGTAATATCTAATAATTTAACTTCTAAGAGTTAATAAATATAATGTTTTGAAAAAAAAAAAAATCTTCAATATACATGAAATAAATTTTTTGATTTTTGATTTGATTTAAATTTATTGATTTTTTTATTTAAATTTTTTTTTATTTTTTGATTTTTAAATTTGCTGATGAATAGATAATGCTAATAAACTAAATTTAGTCAGATAACTTATATATTTATATAAACTCACACATTTATTTATGTGTTAAAAAGATTTTCTGTACTTATTTGTTTTGTATATGTTTGCCTTTAATAATCAAAGACACTACAAAGAATTGTATTTCAACTAAGTATTTTATATAACTTGGTCAAAATATTACTAGTGAACTAGTGAAATCCACCTTGTTCTATGTTCTAGATACCTCTTTTATCTATTTTATTTGTTTTTGTAACTTATAAAACTGTTATTATAAGCTAAATTATAAGATCGTCTTTGGTATTGTTTTTAGGCACATAGAACAGTATTATCTGCCAGCAGTCCTTACTTCCAAGCCATGTTCTCTACAGGACTTGTTGAAGAGCAAAGAGATAGAATTGAAATTCACTGCATAGATGAGAATATTTTAATTGNTCTAATAAAAACTGACTTCTTCATACATATAAATTAACTTTCAAAGTACAAGTTTTTGTTAACTATACAATTAAATATTAATTTTCTTAATAGTTTACTTTAAATCAAATTATAATTATTATTAACTACGGGAAACATACAGAGAAAAAAATTAATAGTTTACTTCATTAGGAGCCATGTAACATTAACTATAGATGAGACTGCTCCTTATGACCCTGTCGAGTATTGACACATGTGATTCCAGTAAAATAAAGTAAAATTTTCTCATCTGGTAGTAAGATCTCAAATTGCCTATTTAATTTTCGTATGGTAATATAATTAATAATATAAATAAAATGGTAGTGGATAATTTAGCGACTCCCCTGTGTGGTAAGATCTTGAGTGTTAAAGGTGTACATTTAGTAGGAAAAGTTTCCTATTGTTATTAGTAAATTAGAATCTACTAAACTGTACATTTGGTAACATCATTAACCTTATGCTAATGAATAGTAATATCTAATAATTTAACTTCTAAGAGTTAATAAATATAATGTTTTGAAAAAAAAAAAAATCTTCAATATACATGAAATAAATTTTTTGATTTTTGATTTGATTTAAATTTATTGATTTTTTTATTTAAATTTTTTTTTATTTTTTGATTTTTAAATTTGCTGATGAATAGATAATGCTAATAAACTAAATTTAGTCAGATAACTTATATATTTATATAAACTCACACATTTATTTATGTGTTAAAAAGATTTTCTGTACTTATTTGTTTTGTATATGTTTGCCTTTAATAATCAAAGACACTACAAAGAATTGTATTTCAACTAAGTATTTTATATAACTTGGTCAAAATATTACTAGTGAACTAGTGAAATCCACCTTGTTCTATGTTCTAGATACCTCTTTTATCTATTTTATTTGTTTTTGTAACTTATAAAACTGTTATTATAAGCTAAATTATAAGATCGTCTTTGGTATTGTTTTTAGGCACATAGAACAGTATTATCTGCCAGCAGTCCTTACTTCCAAGCCATGTTCTCTACAGGACTTGTTGAAGAGCAAAGAGATAGAATTGAAATTCACTGCATAGATGAGAATATTTTAATTGCTATAATTGATTTTATTTACACAGGTATTTATTATATTATCTATCTATACATATTAAATATTTATATAAAAGTAGTTCTGTGAACATCTGACCTTTCTTCAAAAAAAAAAAAAAAAACGATAAATGTTGATGTACTGACTTCAATGAGCATTCATGCCAATTTTAAGAATATCGAACCACATGTATAGTCGTGGTATAACAAAAAAATTACAGAAAGGCAAATGAAATGCTAAATGGTCAAGTGCTGGGTTGTGGAGACCTCGCTCAAGTCCATCAATAAGCCTTGATCTTCTTGAATTTAGTGCTTTTCTTAAAGTAATAATCATCATAAAGATTGTGATTCTTTCTTTTGTCTTGCAGGAGAGGTATGTCTATCCCAAAGCAATGTACTGGAAATGATAGTCAGTGCTGACATGCTTCAGTTAAAGGATTTAGTGTCTGGGTGTACTGACTTTTTGAAAAATGAACTGCATGTGTCCAATGCTGTCGGAATATTCAGGTATTTATGTATGTTTTATATACAAAATAACATATTGCATCGAATTTAAGACGCCCTTTTTTCCCAAAATTTTAACCACACAAAAAATAAGTGTGTCTTAAATTTGAGGGCATTTTAATGTTTTTTACTCACACAAACTGTGTTGGTAAGGCATTAAGTAAAAACTGTTAGGTTTTAAAAAATAAGTTTTTAAATTAGAAAGAAAAAAAAAAAATACCTACAGCTAGTTTTAGAATTCGGGGAAAGCTTGTGATTCTTCATTTCACTTTTTTCAAATTATTCAATTCTAAGAATCCCCACAACTTCATTTCTTTTTCTATTTTGTTTGGATGTACAAATTTTTCAGTTTTAATGCTGGACCGAAAAATGAGTCCAAAATTTATGTTATAAAAGAAAAACTCCTTTGGTAAGAAAACAGACAGTATTTGCTGAAATGATTTTTATATAAGTGACTTGAAGGGCTAAACGAAGACTGACTGGGCCGTGACTTCCTCACACAGAGTAGGGGGAAAGACGAGAGTGGGAGAACACCCCAAACTACCACAAACCCAGCATACACTACACACTCAAATAGAGCGAACTCGTCCAAAAGCAAATGCTGTCATGGAAAGACAAATTACTTATGAATCTCGTTGTTAGAGGAAAGTGATTTGAAAACACGGTAACCTAGGCTACAATTTACAGTTAATGAATCAAAAAGTAAAATCTTGAATGTATAGCAAAGCAACTCTGATGAATTCATTAAAAAAAAAAAAAAAAATCTTATTTAAAATGCTGGATTTTAAACTCTAAGTGAGGATGATGTCTGTGATCAGTATTTAAAATGCTGGATTTTAAACTGTAAGTGAGGATGATGTCTATGATCAGTTTCAGACTCTTCAATTTCAACCAATTCCAATTTTACAGTTTCTGAGTAAATTAATTTTTGTTTAGTGTTCTTAACAGACCTGTGTTTATGTGTTAAATGGTGTAAATAAAACATGTAATTTCATTGTAAATATTTAATTAAATTTAAAAATCAAAATGATTGAAGGAGGTCTTAAATTATTATTATTATTTTTTTTTTATGAAAAAGATCCTTAAAATTGGATTGTGCTTAATTTATTTGTTTAGGGTGCTTTGCACCCAATCATTAAATAGAAAAGAACACCCATTCCTAGCAACTTGTGTCCTGTTAAACTGTTTAAATTATCAGTATTAAATTTTATCTATAATTGATTGGAAATGTTTATGGTTTTGATTTTTTTTTTTTCAGGTTTGCTGAGGATCATAATTTTGAGTCATTAAGAAAATCTGCAATTGCTGTGATTGAAAGTCATTTCTCTACCATTAGTCTAGAAGAAGAATTCTCTGATATCCCTATAGAAACTTTGTCCAAATTCCTTGATAGTGAACTTCTTCAGGTTAACAGTGAATATGAGGTAAATCTGTTGTTTACTTTACTTTATTTGTATCAATGAAGTTATCAGTATACATTTCCCTAAATTAAATTTCCACTGCCTGACCTCCTTTATACAGAGTATGCCGAATTATCGCAATTTTATAATATTAATTCTTGAAATTAATTTTTTAATTTTTCTTTAGCACCCTTTTTTTTATTTGTATATAGGTGTTCATTGCAGTTATGAAGTGGATCATACATGATGTTTCATCTAGGAAAAGATTTATCTTTGACCTCCTTACTCACGTTCGTCTCCCTTTAATCTCAGTTGCTCTCCTTGACAGGACAATTAATGACTGCACTGATGCAAGTCTAGAGGTAATTTATGTAAATTTTATATATATACATTTTTTCTAAGGCAATAATTTATGTTTCTTTTTACATAATAGATTAATTTATTGTTATCATTCTCATTCTTATTATTAATCTGTTCTCCTTTTACAGTTGGCCCTGAAGTCTGTTAGAAATGATCTTTTACATAAAAAAGGTAATTTAGTTCCTTTAATTGCATATCCTAGGCTTTGTGCAAAGAAGAATATATTTCTTATTGGTGGAAGCAAAAGGGAAATGCAAACATCCTGGGCAAGAGGTATAGAACCTCTAATCTATGATACTATTGAAAGATTTGACACCTATAGGAGGTAAAGTTTTCAAATACATTTTAAAAATTAGTAGATGTAGAACTAATTGTTAGTAGTTTCACATTTAATTGTGATTGCTACATTATGATTATTGTTATTCTCTTGAAGAAACACTTTACTCAAAAACTTTTTTTTTTTTTTCCAACACATGAAAAAAAGTACATAACATTGATGTGTAAATACAATTTAACCCTTTGACTGCGGGACTAAATCCTTAGGGGTCAACTCTGGTGCGGAAATTTTTTCTTCTTATTTTTACTCATTTATGGCATAAACACGACTACTAGTTATAAAAAATGGGAAAATTTAACTTTTTTTACCCAAAATTTAAGGAAAATTTAAGATATCACCAGGTGATACCTCACGCCATACAGTTGATTTAACCTTACTGTTGGGCGGAAGATATCACCTAGTGATACCAGGGTTATTGGTATTATTTGCTCTAAAGACAGTCTTAAATGAACAGTGTCCCAAGGAAGAAGTACTGCAAACATTCTTGGTTGAAGCAGAACACAGTGTTAATAGTCATCCATTAACCTATGTCTCGTCTGACCATCAAGACGAAGAAAGCTTGACACCCAACCATTTGCTAATTGGCAAAGACTGTCATGTTGCTATACCAGGATTGTTTACCGGAGAAGAACTTCACCATAGAAAAATGTGGCGTACAGCACAATATTACGCTGATCTATTTTGGCGCCGTTGGATTAAAGAGTACGTACCCACGCTGGTAAATAGAAGAAGATGGCATACCTCCAAAAGAGATATCGCTATTGATGACTTCGTCATAATTGCTGACGAAAATAGCCCACGAAATAGTTGGCCTATGGGTATAATCGTTAAGGTTTATCCTGGACGTGATGGAAAGGTCCGAATAGTAGACGTTAAGACCGCTGTTAGAGAGCTGAAGCGGCCAATCCAAAAAATCATACTTCTACGTGCAGCAGGACAACAATGAGGAGGCCGGGAGGATGTAATGGTTTTGTTATTATTTTGATTGTCAAGTTTTTTATTGTATTTTTGTGACAGTTTTTTAATTGTGTTTGAAAAAATATATTGAATTTGTTAAAGGCATACTTTCATATAATACGTAGTATAGTATTTAGTGTGAGGACATCACACCTCCCTTGAACAACGCACCCCCTTCCCAGAGACCCTTGGTATCACCTAGTGATACCTTCCGCCACTCAGTTGAAACTGCTAGATATCACCTGGTGATACCTCCGCAGTCAAAGGGTTAAGGTCCTTGACATAATGTGCATAATATGGCAGATTTTAATTTTAAGATTACTAGGACCCTAGTCCTTGTCAATATTCATCTGTTTCGTTTTCCTACCTCACTTCATTTTATCTTTTCCAACCTCATTACCACTTTGTCGGAACTCATACAAGGAATTATATTTATTATTCACAAAATGGTGTCAATCATGTCAATGACTCTTGACAATCTTATAGACTTCAATACATAATATCCTACTCTTAACAACAGCTCACAACAGAATTTTTGGGTGGGGAAATCAAATTCCAACTTCAACATCCCAATTCACTGGATTTGGATCTCTCTGACTTTCATCCGAGATAGTTTCAATCCACCACAAATGATCTGAAGTAACTGGTTGTGTGTTTCTTATAGCGAGTGGTGTATTGGTACTGCAAGCATGGCAATTGGTCGGATTTTACCTGGTGTTGCTACTCTTAATGGTAAAATTTATGTTGTTGGAGGAGAACATGATGGTCAAATTTTAGCTAACGGTGAACTTTATGACCCTCTTACCAATACATGGACTGCTATTGCTTCAATGGTGAATATAGAAATACATTTTATATTAAACTTTTAAAACCGTGTGTTAACTGTGTGTAATATTAGCCTATTATCAATTTATTTCTGAAACTAAAACAGTAATAATAATTATAGTTTAATTTAGAGGTGTGTAGGATAACCGTGCCTTAGATTTTAGATAACCTCTTATTGAAAAATACCTGTTATTGAGTATCTAGTTCATTAACACTCAGCTCAAATGTAATGCTGGCTTTACACTCTTGTCCGAGTTATAAAACCCTAGAAAGTCAAGCGAGAGGTATGTCGAGGTAGGTACACTTGTCGTCTGATTTATTCAAGGTAGTTAACTCGGAGTAAATGGATGCTTTGGAAGTTACAGCTGCAAAAAATAGGCCCTAATCCCCCTGACCTGTCTTAAGGTATCCTGCAAAAGTATAGAGCTAGCATAAGATACACTATATCTCCAGTTCAACTGTACTGATTTTTCTCAAACAACTTTTATTTTCAATTTTTAAGTTTTTGGTAGTATTCATACTACGGAATGTTTACATTTTAATTTAAATCAAATTATAATTACTATTTACAAGGGGAGACAGACAGAGAAAAATAGACTTCAGCGCCGGGACTCGAACCACGGACCTCCCCATATTTCCAGTACAAGTGCTCTTGCCAAGTGTCTGTCTCCCCGTGTAAATAGTAATTATAATTTGATTTAGATTACAACTTTTATTATAATTATATTGTATGTCTCTACGGAACGTCATCACAGTGACTATTTTTTTGTATCAATTATTACATGAGCAATAAATGTTACTACCGTACCTCTAGTTCAGTCAAACAGATATTATGGATGAATAGCCAATGAAGTTTAGACCTCTTTTAACTCCCAGTGGAGTTATATTTATTTTTAAGCGATATTAGATTGAGATGGTTGAAATTAATATAGCCATATTTGGGTTACTTTCAACAAACCATTTAAATGTCTCTAAAATCAGATGAGTATGTGAGTACAAATAGATAGGTATTGATAAAACAAAGTTTTTTTTTCTATTCCAAGTGGGGTCAAACTTATTTTTATTCTTTTACTTAATGTGAGTAGACATCCCTTGTTCAGAATGATCACAGTACTTCTGTTACCTTCGGTAAAGTCGTAAGCAATAACATCAAAATCGTAAATTACCTAAGAATAGTAAATACCTTTTTTGTTTACCACAAAGAAGGAAATATATTATTCTGAAATAATACAAGAAATAGACTGCCAATTGGTGCGGCATATAGCTTCCTCGCATCCTATCACGTACTTTATTAATTTTATGCTTTAATTAAACCATTATTGTCTAATTTGTTTAATTGTTTCCCCCATTTTTTTTAATCTGTCAAACTTGTTTTGATTTTTTACTTGAATTAAAGTATCAATTAAGCAAAAGTTAAAGAGCGCGGATAGTTTAATAAACTATAAAAGTTTCGGTTGAGGTAGCTTATCTTGGGCATCATGTATAGATTCTTGAGAACGATCAAATAGCTTCCGTTGCCTTCAGTAAGCTCAGAAGTAATAAATATAAAAAAATAATAAAAAATCACACATTTATGTCTTTATATTTATTTATATTTATAAAAACTTACTAAATTGGTATACTATTTTAGGTTGTGCCAAGGTGTGAGTTTGGGCTCTGTGCTCTCGATGGCCAATTGTATGCTCTTGGTGGTTGGGTCGGAGAAGATATAGGGGGCTCAATAGAAAGGTAACTTACAGAAGTTCTTTAAAATACTGTGCCAATACTTTTTTTTTTTTTTTTTTTAAATGTTTACGGATTCTTTGTTTGTTTGTTTTCTTGGATTTCTTCTCTGTATACGAAATGTCCACCTCTTGATTTTAATTTTTCTCTTTAGGTATGATTCAGTGACTGATGAATGGCATTTAGAAGGAGAATTGCCTGAACCTAGATTCAGCATGGGAGTTGTTTCTTATGGAGGTATTATCAATGTTTTTAAATGAATAAATGTTAAAATTCAAACAAAACAATGATCATTTATATAATCTAGTGGTGTCTCGACGACGCATCTCAAAATGATTTGTTATTGCTAAGCTAAGTTTATTCCAATAAAAATAAATAATATTTGTTTTGATTTTTTGGTCTTCAAATAGATATACTAACTTTCTAAATAGAAATCAAATAAATTCACTTAGTTTCACTTTTTTTCTAAGTATAAAATCAAGCCTGCCTTAGGCTTAACGGCTCGTGTAATATAAGCCATACATTTTAGCTTAATAATTAGTTTGATCAAATTGAAATAAATTTGTGTGTATTATCTCATAAAATACTCTTTCTTTTTATGGCTAGGTTTGATCTACATAGTAGGCGGTTGTATGCACAGCAAACGTCATCTCAAAGACTTAATAAGCTTTGATCCAATTACTGGTGTTTACCGTACTTTAACACCAATGTTGGAACCAAGGTCTCAGATTGGTGTGGCTGTGCTTGATGGATATCTCTATGTTGTAGGAGGAATTAATAGGGATAATGATGTGCTCAAATCAGTAGAAAGATATTCTTTTGTTGAGGTATGTTGTTCTTGTTAGTTCATGATTTAAACAACTGAGGTAACATCTTAATTAACATTCTTGTATGTAGTAAATTATTTAACGTAACTAACTATTTAAAAAACCTTATGTTATTAAATTTCAGAACAAATGGTCGTATGTTGGATTCCTGCAAGAAGGTAGAGCTAGTCCTGCAGTAGCTGCTGCTGCTGGTTGTCTTTATGTGATGGGTGGTGACCAAACAGTTGAAGTCCAGTTTTATAAAGCTAGGGTAAAAATACGTAATTTTTTTATATTTTTAATAATAAATTAAATTTATTTTCTTGCTGAATAACTCCCACTAGCATAAGCAGCTACCAGTAGCGTACACAGAAAAATTTTTCGGGGGGAGGCCAAACCTAACATTGAGCGGCTAAATATGCGGGTTTAGTATACCCCATAATTTATAATAAATTGCAGTTTCTCCCCCTTTCAACACTTTAATTTCAATATCTAACCTCATATTTAATAATATTAAAATCCTATGAAGTAACACCTAAAAAATTACATAGAGGCTGTAAAACTTTAAAAAAAACTCAGACCTCAGTGTATTGGGTTTTAGATTACTTGTAGTAATCAATACTCGTACAAAACAATGTCACCTAAGAAAATAGTGTGTCAATTAGTTTGGTACTTAGCTTCCTCGCGTACTATTTCGTATACTTTAATGATTTTATAACCTATTATTGTCAAATTTATTTAATTTTCCCCAGTTTTTATATCTGTCAAAATTTGATACTATGGGATCGTTCTAAAGAACAAATATGCCAGTCGTCAGTCTCCGATTTCAATAATTCCAAGACAGAAATCCGTTCCAGTTATCAGAGAAATTTGTTGTTCCCGTGTCAGTCTGTAAGTCTGTCTCTCGCTCATTTTTTGCGAATATATCTTAAAAACTACTTCGACTAACTCGTTCGATTTTAATGAAATTTGGACGGCAGATAATCATAGCATAATTAGCCCATTGTTAATTGCTGGTAAGTTCCAACCTTCTGCACCCATTTGTCGCTCTTCCACATGTTCACACACATACATTTATTTACACCTATTTTCAAAAGTGCTCATCTGATTTTTATGAAATTTGGCTGATCGGAAGGAACTCACAGATCGCCCCAGATTAATTTTAACTCTCTGAGCTCTTTAAATTTTGCTAAATTGATACTTTAAATCATGTAAAAATCAAACAAATTTTGAAAACGAAGGGAAAATATTCTACATACACCCCTGGTCCAAAACAATAATTTGCTAATGAAATTCACAATCCCTTACCCTATCTTTTAACCAATTTAGGCAAAGTCTAGTATGTATATCTTAATTCAATTCAATTTAAGCCCAAATTGACTCGTGCTTCATTTTACACCCAGGCTGAGCCGTCAATCGGGCATAATATTGAATGCATCTCAATTTTGATGCATTTATTCAATCGACAAAATCTGGGCACACCAGCAATCAGAACGATTCATTGCCCTCCTAATCCTAATTCAATTCATTGCACCTAATTCTATAGCCAAAACAAGTAAGGCGCGCTTCACATAAGTGCGTGAGGCGATAATCGCCGGTTTCTGTACGATTAAGTTTAAATATTAAGTGTAATAGTTGCATATTCTTTTTCTACACTTCAAGACCTTTAAAGTGATGTATAACATGCCATGGTAACTAAAAACTTTTATTTAATCGCCCGCCATATTGGCCAGGCCGCCATCTTGGAAATATTAAGTTAAATACTCCAAAATTTGTCCAGTTGTCTAAAATACCGAGATGTACCTGTGTGAAAAATTTTATGTTTCTAGCTATATTATGAATTGAAACAAGCGCAACGGACAGACAGACTGTACTTTGTACAGAAACCTAAAACCGGGCCTAGCTTTCGATCGGGGTAGTCTAGTTAACATATCCTAATTCAATTCAAGACATTTAATTCAATCGCCTAATCAATCGGAATTTAATTCCGATTGATTAGGCCGGTGGATATATTAAGATTCTTAATTTAATTCCATCGGCAAAAATCCGGGCCGAGCAGGCAATCGGGCCGGTATAGCTTTTAATAGTTTTAGTTTCATCGACAAAAATCCGGGCCNCCTTCCCTGAGGCGGCCACAAGACTAAACAGCCCATTGGAACAAGCTCTGCCATCCCCTCCTGTAATGGTTTTGTTATTATTTTGATTGTCAAGTTTTTTATTGTATTTTTGTGACAGTTTTTTAATTGTGTTTGAAAAAATATATTGAATTTGTTAAAGGCATACTTTTATATAATACGTAGTATAGTATTTAGTGTGAGGACATCACATTAAACTGGTCCTTTGGGTTTCGTGTTAGATAGTGCCGTACATTGCGTCATTTGTATAAAACTACTGACAAATTTTGCCGTAAATTTTTAGTAGCGAAAAATAAAAATGAGCAAAGCCGGTAGTCTTCCAGCCAGGAGAAGTACACGGAAAACTGCAGGAAAGCCACCTATCAGGTATGATCCTTGCCAACCTTTAACTAATTATGAAAAAGATATTACGAACGACATAACTATTCCAAGTGAAAATGGAACAACAGTTGATAAAATTCAGTCAGTTGAACAATTGTCATTAACCACTAAGAAGGACACTCCAAAGAAAACTGTTACTAAAGAAAGTTCTAAAATATCAAAAAGTAGTAGTAAAAGATTACATATGAAAATAGAATTAGAAAAAATGAGAGCCATAGCTTTGATTAAGCAAGAAAATGAACTTGCAGAAATAGAATTAGAAAAGGCCCAAAAAGCCAAAGATATGGCAAGAAAGATTGCTTTGATAGAAGCAGAAGCAGCGCTAAAGGCAGCATCTGTGAAGTCGAATGTTTCTAGGGCATCAAGTATTAACTTGGTAGATATGGAAGAAATCACTTATCTTGAAAAGGTAAAATCATGGTTAGATGAACCACTCACAAGCGAAGGCAAATGCGAGTTGAAACCAGTGTTTAAAATAGAAAAACAAAGAGAAAATCAAGAATCTTCTTCAGCACATTTAATAAAAAATTTTACAACAGCAACCGAAGCCATGACTGAAGCGTTCCAAAGTATTGCAAAATCAAGCGCAGAAAAAACATTGAATAAACAAATCTTAGGTCGAAAATTACCAGAGTTTTCAGGCAACCCCGAAGATTGGCCGATGTTTATTTCTTTGTATAAAAGCTCTACAGAAAAGTGTAACTTCAGCGACGAAGAAAACATGGTAAGGTTGCACAAATCTTTAACCGGAAAATCCTTATTGGCAGTAAAATCTTTATTTGTTTCACCATTAAATTTAAAAACAGTAATAAGTATTCTAGAAACCAGGTTTGGCAGGCCGGAGCTTATAATAGAAACAATGATAAACAAAGCTCGGTCATTACCCTCAATATCTAGTGAGAATCCCGATAACATAATACATTTTGCAACAAGTATTCAAAATATGACAGCAACAGCTGTATCTCTAAATTTAAGTTCATACATAACGAATCCAACCCTTTTTAAAGAACTCATGTCGAAATTACCGGTTTACTTTAAGTATGAATGGGCCAAAAATGTGAGACGTAAAGGAATAATATTGCCTACTTTGTTAAATTTCTCAGAATGGTTAGAAGAAGCAGCTTCATTTGCTAGTTTACTTAGTAAACCCTCTACTTCTTATGATCCTGGCGTTCGTAAAGCAGAAAAACCAAGGGACAATGTGTCAAAACCTAGCAGACAAAATGTGTTTGCAACAAATGAAAATAGTGACAAAATTGAGAAAAGAACAAGCTCGTGTGCATTTTGCACTATAGATAATGATCACTCGATAACCAAATGCAAGAAGATTTTAGCTTNCTGTGTACGCCACTGGCAGCTACTTGTATAAAGCTTGAGCCTTTATCTTTGGTTTTCCCTTTGTCTTGTGGTGCCCCCCAAACTTAATTAAATTTTACTTTATTTAATATTTATTTACTTGGTAACCACTGGTAACGTCACGACATTTTTTTTTTTTTTTGTCATTGTTTACCTTTGTGAATAAAATTCAGTCTGGTTCCAAAATCAACTCAAGATTGTGCATTATTTCTCTTAGATATTAAACTTGCCAAAGTCTATCAACGTTCTCCCAAAGATTTATTCTCCTGGAGTTTTTGTCAAAGTTCTCTTGACCGATAGAGTTTTGCCATGATTCTTCAGAGCTAATTTTATTATTTTAAAGAGTACCATTAATTATTATTAATTATAAATCAAAATGGCAACTTCCCACCTGTTGAATAATCATTGTCTATAAAAGCAGTCAATACTAAATGCAATACAAGTCCTTTTGAATGTTCCAGGAGTTTTTTGTTTACTCCTAATGGGTTGGTTCTAAACATAAAGACATAGGACATGTAGGTGGGTCCATTCAGCAAGTCTGTGTGACCTCTTGATATTGTAAGACCAGTCTGAAAAAAGTTTTGCTTACCTGGGATACAAATCATCTCTAAATAAGGCGTGGTCTGTAGCGAAAATTGCTTGTACACTAATCACTTACCATAATTTTCCAGGAGTAAAGGGAGCCAGCAGACTTTTTTTGGAAAGATCAATTTTGCTTAAATTTTTAAGATTACTAAATTATGGTGGGGGGGGGATATAAATGATGGTTTTATGTATTTTTTCTAATTTATTTATTTTCTAAGTATTTATATATTTTTTTACGTTTATGAATTTTTAGGTAACCATAGAATCCGTGGAAAAGTATGATCCTATTAAAGATAAATGGGAGGCTTCACACCCTCTTCCTGCTAGTCGTAGTGAGGCAGCTGCAATTGTTCTCTAGCACTTTAAAAACACAAACTGCACAAATATGGCTGTAATTGGTTCATGACAGCTTTCAATTTTTTAGTCCTCACAAATTCGGGATCAAACTTTTTCACAATTGCCGAAGGAATTTGGACGTCGTTGTATTGGGTTCCTTATTTTTACTTGTATTGTCCTTTTTTTTAATAATGTTTTAATTTTTATTCTTTGATTATATTTTAATTTATTGCTTACAAAAGGGTTTAAGGTCTGACTGTCATCACAATAAAAAAATTTAGTTAGAATAATATTATATAAAAGTGCAGTGTGTTTTATAACTAACAACCTATTATTTTTATTTATTTATTTTTTTTGCTGTTATTAAAGAAACAGCTATAAAAATAATAAATCAATTTAGTTGTTAGTTTAAAAAAAAACTGTTTTAGAAATGCAAATAACTTTAAGTGGACCATTAATTGTTTTAACCATTCTCAATAATTTTGACTGTCATATCTATTAAAATTCATTTTTTTTTTTTTTTTAAATGTTCATTTTAAATTAGTGACTTACTTTCAATACAAATAGGAAAAATCCAATTATTATATTTTTTACTAATAACTTACTTTCAATACAAATCAAACAAAAAATGATTGAACATTACCATAAAAGCTCTTTAACTAATGGACAATGCTTAGTAACTGCAATACAATGCATATTTCCTAATCTTTTCAGCCCATGGCAATCATTGGTATAGATAACTGGGGAAAATCTGGTGTACTACAAATCTTCCTCTGCCCCTAGCTGTAACAATCTATACCTTCAGTAATTAAGAATAATTTATATAACTTAACGCATTGTTATTGACATGATATTACTTGTCATGACCATAAACATTGTTATATTACACTAGCTAACATCCCCATCCCAATCAAGCTTATTTTTTTCTGTTTTCTATTATCTTGGTTTCCCTAGTTACATGCTTTTATTTACTATGTGTTGTAGGTGGATCCATTAAAGGTTACCCGTAATGGATCCACCTAGAAGATAAGAAAGGGTACACGTAGAAAACAATTTTTTGCTTTTATTTAAGTAAATCAAATCTTACAAGTAAATCAAATCTTATCTCTAATTTACTAGAGAATTTATCATACTTTAGTAAGAAATTTTTAATTTAAATTGGGATTATAGAAGTGATTCAGGCATAGAAAAATGCACATCCCTACGCCGGTAACCCGGCATTGGATCATATAATTTAACAATACTGTTAAACTCTTGTCTTCATTTGTATGTCCGTTTTTTTTTTTTTTTGTTTTTTTTTATTATTATTATTATTATTATAAATAATACTAATTTAAGGCTTCATTAATTTGTTGTTAAAATGTATCATACAATGTACTAGAATACTCAATACATCTTTTTCTTTGAATACCAAAGTAATTTTTAATTTTAATATTTTATGGACAATGACCAAGTAAAATTAAAAATATAACAGGGTTTTCAAAATTATATTCATTCAATATTATATTCCTATAAAATCTAATTACTACACAGTAAATAATTATTTTTACAAGACCAAATAATTGCCCTGTTTGTAAGCATACTATTATTAATTTTAATTTTTACTATTTGAATAATTTTTATTACTACCTTATTTAAAATCATTAGAAAAATATAATTACCAAATTAAAATTTAGTTTTAAGATCAGGCTAGGTGTTTTTTTTTTTTTTTTTTTTTTTTTTTTTTTTTTTTTTAAATTATACTTGTAATGAATAAAAAATTATCAGTTTAACAATTAAAAAGATGAACTATTTCATTTGTAGCGAACGTATAGACTGCTTTTAACTAATTTAAATAGTTATACACTCGGTATTTTATTTAATAACTGTAAACAGCTTTAACTGTTTTGAATGTAATAGCATATTATTGTTAATTATTTCTTTAATTTTGTTGTTGAATTTTATTTTCTTAAGAAACACTTTGATATCCTGCGTCGTTGGCTGTATATTACAAATTTATACACTTTCTACTCTTATTCCTCTTCGAACCCTCCTTTGTATTCGAAAACTTTTGAGATCGTCCATTTATTTACCTGAGAGATGGAACTTCTCATTAAATCATATCATTAAAAATAATTATTTTTCGAAGATAACTCTTGGACGTATTTTTTATCTATATTTCTTAATCAACTCTTTCTATTAATCAAAGTAAACTAAATGTTATCCCCAAATATTTAATGTTATCGTAACTTAGTTGAATATTTTAAATATTTTATTAATTGTTAATGTTGTGATTTATTTTATTTACTGTATTTCTCAATCCTTTTTTTTTCAACTTTATAAAATAAGTTATTTTTCGTAGGTTCTTACATTACTAGTCATTTGTTCGGGATAAATTGATCTGAAAAACATTTCCTTTTCATTTATACATTTTTTTATTTTTTTATTTTATTGTTACCTTTGTTACCTCTAAAAATTGTGATTGGGTGGCATGTTAGTAAGTAGTAAATTCATTTTTACGATTTTGGTAGTATTCATACTACAGAATGATTAAATTTTAATTTAAATCAAATTATAATTATTATTAACTACGGGAAACAGTCAGAGAAAAACAAGCTCCAACCCCGGCGCTGGAGCTTGTTTTTCTCTGACTGCTTCCCGTAGTTAATAATAATTATAATTTGATGTAATTAGTAAAGTTATTTACTGAAAGACAAGATAATTTTGGTATGGTTCTAAATGAGCAGTTTTGTGTGGATTTATCGTATTACTTGTCACTTTAATTTTAAACCACACTTAGGCTGTAAAAGGTTTATTAATGTTTAAAGTTTTTTATTGGTGATCGGGAATTTCCAATGCTATTAAAGTTTCTAATACTGTTTTTGTTAGTAGAGCCGAAAGTCAATATCTGATTCTATTGACTATGTAACAATACTCAAATCCCAACTCAACTACCTCGAGCCTACTTGCATCTTGGGGGCTTTCAAGAAGTTAGGGGTATCAGATGAAGGTGTTAATTAGGCAAAGTTTGGTTATTAGCTTTACACAAAGGTGTTACAGTACTTGATTCTTGGAAGAGTTTTATGTCAAACAGGTAACAGTTCCAACCACCCTTACAACCAACACTAGTACAGAATATGATCTAAAAAATGATTTTTCCTACTAGCGGCAGCAAAATTACTCATTATTGAACTGTTTTTAGGCATGAAAATGTAATTTCTCTGAGGTTTCAAGAAAACTTTACAATACGCAGCAAAACACTGCCTAAATGCTGTCTAAACGGAAAAAGCATATGTTGCTGAGAATTTTTCTAGGCTAAGCCGCGCCCACATTCCCCGAAACAAATAAATAAACAAACAACCTTTTGTTTTATATAATCATTAACCTAAATTATTTGAACAATTTACCTTAAAAATATTACAAATTTATAAAAAAAGCTATAATAGATTTTATTTTTAAAATAGAATGAAGTAAAAAGATAAAAAATAAGTAAAAATATTATAGAAAATAGTAGTTCTTAAAATAATCATAAATAATTAAAGTAGTGGTTATTATTATTATTTTTATTTTATTATTTTTATTTTTTTTTACAAGATCAATGATATTTGCTTTTTTAAATAATATTTATAATTTTTAAGTTGTATAAGACTTTAAGCAATTATATTTATTTATTTATAAACCTATTTAGGATTTTGGAAATTTGACAAGACCATTCACTGTTTTTTTTTTTTTATTTCTCTCTATAAACTGATCTATCATGATATTTTAATATTTATTCTTTATTAATATGATTCATGTTTTCATCCGGGCATTTATAGTACCTATTTATAATACAATGAACCTAACTGGAGTAAAACTATACATTAAACTGGATTGATTTTATTAAAATAAAAAAGTTTTGTACTTTCATAGTATGAAAGTACAAAATTATATTATAGTCTGTAATCTTTATCTATTGTCATATTCATATTAGGCTGTATTAAATTGTCTTAATTTGCACTAAAGTTGTGATTTATTGTTACATCTATAGTATTGCCATTTCATGTAGCTATTGTTTTAAAGATT
>KZ651135.1:1206023-1216754 GCA_001010745.2 Gerris buenoi | reverse complement strand
TTTTTTTTTTTTTAATTTAAATAGCTCAATAATAGTATGTGACAAGTAAGTAAGTACATATTATGAAAGAAATATTATTTATAGGAAAACATTTTCTGCCGCTAATAGGAAAAATATTGTACGCAACAAGGCAGCAAAGGAAACATGTCTGCCTCATTGATATATTGCCTGCCTCAGCAGTCAATCAAATAAATTACGTGCCTCGGTTTAATTTTTATAGCCTGACCTCACTTACGGCTCTAAGGCTATCTTAATCATTCATTAGAAAAATGCCATTTTGCTGCCTAGTTACATAAATAACTATAGTGTCAATAACTGATTCTATTAACTCTGATAAGACTACTGTAATGCCAATTCACTTGGATTGAGAAAAATTTTAAGATTAGCTTAACTATATCCCGGCACTGGAGTCTATTTTTCTCTGTCTGTCTCCCAGTGTTAATAATTATTATAATTTGACATATTTTTTTTAAAAAATGGGCACTAAGGCTTGGGCCGTCCCAAGATCATCAGGAAACATAATGTTTATATCTTGAATTCGAATTTTCATTAATACATTTTTAAAATATATGCTTCAAAATTTAGCCACACCCTAATTCTGCTCATTAAAAATTTTAATGAAAAGTTTGGCTTAAAATTACAAGAATGTGGTACCTAGTTGAAACATATTGAAAGTTTTTTTTGTTTCCCCCCCCCCGTAACACTAATTGGTACATGGAGAAGAAATTTCTTTCTCTAACAACCTTTATATAACAAAAATATTGTATATGTGTAGAATTTTTTTCTTAATATGTTCATAATCTAAATTCATTCTTATTACTTTTCAAATTCAATGATTTGTTTTAATAATTTAAAAAATGTAATTGCATTTTACAATATATACAATATTTAAGATAAATTGAAGAGGTATGCTCTGATCATTTAGAACTGCCATGAAGAAGTTGTCTTAGTATTAATGTAACTGTCAGTATTCAATTTTGTTTTTTTAATTGATAAGATTTTTTTGCCTCCTGTTTTCTTATTTTCTTATCAATTTTTTTTTCTAAATATATACATACATGTGCCTCCCAAGATAGAGTACACAAGAGGATAATTTTTCTTATCTTTGGGATTAAAAAAAAGAAGAAAATTCTTTATAAAAACTCCTACTTGCCCTTAATCCTAAAAATGATATTTTCTTGATTTCTGTCGATTTAGTTCTTTGAAAACTTAAAAAAAACCTAGAGTAAACTACCCTTATTTTTGATGGTATCAAAAAATATTATTTAGAACAGTGGTTCAGAATTGCAAAAAAAAGTGTAAAATAAATTACTTACTAATAAAATAATAAGCTAATATAAGAAAATGGAAAAGTTTTTGTTTAGCATCACTACAAGTAATTAATCATTTTAATATTGGAACAAGTGTAGTAAGTTCTTTATTTCAGAAACTGAATCTATACTAAAGAAAAACTTGATCTACATAGATCAAGAAAATGTTATCATTTTTAAAGGTTTAAAAATAAGCAGGAGTTATTATTATGAATTACTTTTATTGTAAACCCAAAAATAAGAAGAAAAAAATCCTTTTGGATATACTATCTTGGGACATATGGTACTCTTATAAATATATAAATCTTTTATCATTTGTGGTGGCATTTTTTATCTTTTTTTATTGGTTGAAATATTTAAAATGGATAATGGCAATCAGTAATTATTTATCTTAATGTAAATTGACCCATTCATTAAAAAGCAAATATAAATCAGCCAAATAAACCACGGACAACTAGAATTTAGACATTTTTTATTCACAATGAATTTTCTTATTTACATGTTTATATTTATTGATGTTAATTATAAAGGCTAAATTAGCATTCAAACGATGCTATTTTTATTTTTTAAAAAAGCTAAAATTATGATAAATGTTACTAAAATGCTTTAAATTTTTGATATTAAAAAATAATGAATTATGCTAAAATAATTGTATTTGTAAATTATATGACTCTAAGTTTGTCCAGATAGAAGGTTATATTTAACAAAATGTTAAAATTTTATTGTTAAAAATAGATTTTTTTAAAAAAGTGCCGTACATGAAAATTGTGGTGATTCTTTAATGACATTAATAATCAATTGTATGTTTTAACATTGCCATGGACAATGAAAACTTTATCAAGTTTTCAGATGTTTCTGTTAGTTCTTAATAAGTTATTGTCTGTAAAAGATTGATTCAGTAAGCTGTGTATTTAGCAACTCATTATAAATGAGCAGCCTCATGTATGTTTTTATTGTAAAATATATTATGTTTCTCTCTACTCAGGGGTATCCAACTCCAGTATTCTAGAGGTGTAAGACCACTAGCTCTGGTCGGGCAGATGGAGGTTAAAATTGTAAACTACTTATGATCCTTTGATGTTCCTCGAACTCTAAAATATAAACAAATACTGGTTGTCAGACATTTGAACTATTTTGTAAATAAATAAATTTAAAAAAAAAAAACAGTCTCGGTGGCTGTATGAGATGAGCGATTGCTCCAAATGCGAAAGTTCCCGGGTTCGAATCTTGTAAACTGACAAGTTAATTTATTAATTTATTTCTTTGAATTAAGAAGCTCAAAATCTTTTTGAATGGTGTAAAAGATTTAGTTAAAATATTAACCATATTAACTGCCAAATTCTTGAGCAGCTCTAGTAGTCTAACACAGGTAGTTAAAGAGGGGAGTTGGAAATCCTTCCGTTTAAGGATTCTATGATCGCTGATATTACTCTTGTAATAAATGTAAATCACACACAAACACTTGGTATACTTGTTTGTACATTAATTTTATTTATTGGCAAAGCCATTATTATTGCGCAGTAAAATTTAAATATAGTTTTGTCAAAGCGTTTAGAGTAAATTTCTGCATGTTTTGTTACTTTTCTATCAGTTTTGCCTAATGATAGTTCAAGGCGTACCCTTTTTCTTCACAATCGTAGCCTAAGTCCAACAGAATTAGGATTTGAAAAGAAAAAATTGGGGTGTTTGTAAAACCTTTTTTAAAATGGTTGGACTACTTTATATATATCAACATTTTGCCTTGCTTATATTAACTCACTCTTCTGTCTTGGTACAATTATTATAATAAATCTTATACCAACTTAAATTTGATTTGACAGTATGAACATTTTAGTGTGATTGGTGAAAATAGAGTATTAAACTGTAAAAGCAAGAATTTAAACAATTTATTATTACTTATTATAATAACAAAATAAGATACTTGTTTCTACTGAGATTTGTTAGAACTTAATCAGGATGCATTAAACTCAAAGAGCAATATAGATAAGATTATTGTAATAAATGTGTCTGTTTTAAAAATTGTTGTTTTTTAATAAATAAATTGGTATATTTTAATCTCATTGAGTTGTTTTTACTCATATATTACAATTTATTGTTTTTTTACCAGGAGGCTTGTCTGGCCACATCCATGCTTTAAAACATCATAGTAATTGATTATGTATTAAGAAATTGAAAATATCTGTTCTGTATATATGTCTGAAAATGTATATTGTAAGATATTAAGTAAGATTTGTACAGTATTAGATAATTTGTACTTCTATCTGGAATTGCTCGATTGTAATAGATCTGTGTGCTTATTAATAAAATTCATTCATTTAACACCAAATAAATATCTACTTGTTTGAAGGTGGAAATAATTTTATATGACATTAAATAAATATATGTATTAAATTATTAATTTGAATAAATTAATTTATAATAATACCTGGATCCCTGTTCTTCCCTACAGATTGTGATATTGTTTATGATGATTATTATTTTTTTTTTTTAATTTGATAGGGATTAAAACTGCCATAAAGAAATATTACAAATTTTACTATATAATCAATAATATCTAAATTTCACAGTTCCCTTAACTGTCCTCTTTTATTTTTTTTAACCTCCTTGGAGAATCAAACATAATTTGCATAAATTTTGAGACTTAGATTGGCCAACCTAAATGAGAAAAAAAATAAAGCCACTAGGCCTAGACCTGTTGGATGGGTGGGGCCAGCGACATTTTTGTTTGCCTAGTAAGCCAAACCTTATAGAATTCAAAATCCTGACTCCCCACACAACTCATAATGGGCAAACTGCAGAATCATCTAACAAATGCAATGATTTTATTTTAGCATTTCAAAGAAATGATGATAATGATATTAGAAAGGAACTCGGTTGCAAATATGTATGTGACCACCATCTTGAATCAAACTGGCTGATTGGAAAACCCATTTAATAAATAGTTTGTCATAAAAGGTTCTAGTTCAATTGGTTGCATAGATATCACCGTGTCAAATTTTGTATTTTACAAAAAGAGTTTGCGGCTAAGATAGACCTACCTACAAAATTTTACCGTCATATAAGTTTGTTAGTTCCAGAAATATCATGATGAGTCAGTCAGTCTAGTTATAGCTTAGACTAGGCTCTAAGCTAGGTACTAAAAGCTTTAACTACTATTAGAAATAATCCTACCGCGGGTTTCCGAAAGCCGAGTGAATTTCCATTGGAAATTTGTAGTTCAATGTTTTGTATAGTTATTTCATAACTACTACCATTGTGTAAGTTATTTTTAAGTTAAGTAAATTTAAAAGAAATATTTTAGTTTGATTAGGGTTTTTAGAATATTGATTAGTTAAACAGAATTCTAGTAGTTATGAAGGAAGTTAAAACTACACGGCATTGAACTACAGTAGAATCCCGGTATTTCATATCCCGTTATATCATATATCCCGATAGATCGTATATTATTACCAGTCCCTTGAAAAAATCCCGATAATTGGTATAAAACCAATGTATTTCGGTCCCCTCAGTATAACGTATTTTTTTCCCTTTCGAGTTGAACATAAACGTCTTATAAATCATATAATTCGGAGAATAATCCTGATAAAATGTATGAACGGAGGGGGAAATTTCTAAGATTTTGCTTATTTACTGGCTATATCTGTTGTTTTACTCTACTCAGAAAAAAATAACAACAGTTCACACTTCACTACAATTAGAGGAAGTATTAATTAAGTGTTTTTTTTTTTTTATTAATTCCGAATTGCAAAGGAACCTATTGGAGGGAACATTCTTCGGGGAAAAAATTAGAACTCTCGCGTGACGTTTGATCGGCATTAAACAAAGACTCAGGGGGGAGAGTGTGATTGTGTCCAAACCAAATGTAATTCCTGGACAGCCTAGATTCTAGATGAAGGAATAACTCTTATAATTCTGAGAAAAATCGCGGTTAAACGTATATGAAAGGAGAGGACCCTTTTCCAAGATTTGATTGTTTACCTCCTTCTGTTCTACTCGGATAAAATGCTATGGATAACACCCGAACAAATGGTTTAATTAAAAAAAAAAAAAAATTATATTTTTTTTTTAAACCAAGTACATATTTAATTTTTTTATGATCATACACAGTGTATTTTTATGTGCAAAATAAATACAAGTCTTAATTATTACATTAATTTTTCTTTTTTTACCATCAATATTTCATAATCCCGATTTAGTGAACTACTCGATATATCGTATTTTTTCTTCGACCCCTTGAAGATAGGATATATCGGGATTCTACTGTATTATTAAACGCTATGGTAATTCATTTTTTGGATAGAGGACCCGGATGAAAAACATAAGAAGCGATACCTCATTTGATTTTTTGTATTTTTTAAAATCTTTGCTGGCTCATCAGGAGGGGTTAATGATGTCATAAATATCCCATTTTCAGAGGGGATCCTTGTCTCAACGAGCTTGATTTATTGGTGCAATTTTCATTTTGATACGTCAATTCGTTCGAGAGCTATCGTGCTCACAAGAAATCCCCAAGAAATGATTACTATTAATATTGTCATTATTAATAAAATATTATTTGAATCGCTATGGTAACTCATTTTTTGAATTGAGGACCCCAAAAAACATAAGAAGCTATACCTTATTTGATTTTTTGTATTTTTTAAAAAAATCTTTGCTGACTTATCAGGAGGGGTTAATGACGTCATAAGGGTTATATATAAAAAAGTTTTGTAAAACCTATTTTTTCGTGATCAGGGGCCCTTGAAACGTATTTTGGCCACAGTCCCGGGTCCAACTCCCGCCATGCCAGTGGCTCCATTAGCGAATTTTTTGCAATGAAAATTCGCTAAAACAATTTTTTTTCTTTTGATTTTAAGAACGACTATTTAATTAATCCAATTTTAGGAAAACAAAAAAAACTTGTTCTATAAACAAAATAAAGTAAATTAAAATAAACTAAACTAAAAATGATTTTCACTTCTGCGACACTACAAGTAGTCAGTGGTATTTTTATTTTATATATTTCCAGTTTTCTATTATTCATGGATTACAAATTTACATATGAACATATATTTCTTCATTACAATAGTAAAGAGTATTTCTTTGCTGTTTGTACTTGGAACTGCTGGTAACAATTTTTTTATTTAATTTAAAATGTTTAATGAATTGAAAGTTGTAAAATATAAATAATTTTATTTTGTGCAGCCAAAATAAAAAAAGTTTGGTTCTAATTTTAAGTGATAAAAAAATTCTTAAAATAACTGGAATACATAGGATGTCATGGTTATGATATTGAATCCTTTATTTTTGATTATCTCAATTTTATAAAAAGCAATGAAAAAGTTTCTCTTCACTTAATTCTAGGTGATGTTAACCTGGNTAGGGCCTTATTTTTTTTGTAAGGTTTTTTTGGTAATAAAGATATAAAAGATATATATATAATTTAAAATCTCTGGGGGTGATTTGAATAGAAGGTGTTCAGGATGATCCACTCTCTGGATCCACTACCCACACACACTTATGATTATTAATGATGATATACGAAACCCGCATAGCATTTTTGACAACAGAATGAAGCTGGATTAGTTATTCTTGCTTTCGTGTCGTGTTTTGTTTTGTTTCAGTACCCGCCAAAATACACAGAACTGAAGTTGATTTTACTTATAAGTTAATTATGTTTCGTTAATTAATCAATAACTTTGTTACAAATATCAAATTTATACCAAAATGGATGTTTTAAATCTTCACATTCATAAGTTAGGTAAGTCTTAAAGAATTATTTTGCAAAATAATATGAGAAAACACCGGATAATAGGAACCCTAATTCTACTTTACCCAAATTATTTTTTAAAAAATAGTTAATGTATGTTTATTAGACCCTTTATAGGCTTACATATTTTATTATAATTTGTTTATAAATGCCTCTCTAATTTCCTACGACATAATGATAGCCCATGCCCATATTAGCATTTTAAGCTGCTTGAGTGTGTTGACTTTCTATGGTAAGAACCTTTGCAATAATCACTATCGCCCTAAGCTTTCTGGAGGAAACGTTAAATTCACTGCTTTCTTGGGGTGGGAGGGAACTTATAGTGCCTAATTTTTCTATTATTTATTTTCCTGGGCTAAGTCGGATTGTACGTGCCCCAGAAATTTTTTCGAGTTTTACCTCTACCTGGTTTATATATATATTTCCTGAAAATAAATGTAAGAGCAGCACCACTACTAACCAATGTAATAAAATAATAAACTACCTTAAATAGATATTTAAGATCATTAGACAAACAGACATTATCTTCTTTTGTCAAATACAGGCTAACACTTAACTTTATTTATAATAACATAAATTCATTTTTTTATTTAATATTTTTTTAGGTCATGACCTAGAAGAAATCAGATTAAGATCTCTGAATAATATTTTGAACAAATTAGAAATGGGATTGGTTACTGAAGAAGGGCTTATTGAAAACCCAGATTTCATAAAGAATATTATTACTTGGTTTACTTTCCCTGTTGTCCCGAAGAAGGATATGGTCTTGAAATTAATCCTTAGAATTTCAAAGGTAAGTTAAAATGATATGATACTTAAGAGTTAAATAAATGTATACTTTTACTTTAATTATGATGAAGACCAGCAGTAGATAAGAGGAATTAGTGCTATGTATACTAAGCTGCTTAAAAAAACTTTAAACTCTCCGAATTTAGAAAATATACCTTCATGGAATTCCATCAAGGTATTATGAAGATATAAGAGAAGGCTGGTTAGAGAGAGCAGTTCATTAATTACTTTGCTTAGAAAATGTATATTATATGTAGAGTTCGGATTTTGCATATTTGCATATATATATTTATATATATATATATATATTTTTTTTTTTTTGTCCCAAGTGATTTTTATTTACGAATTATGATGTTTNGTATTACTTGAATTAAGTGATAAAAAAATTCTTAAAATAACTGGAATATATAGATGTCATGATTATGATATTGAATCCTTTATTTTTGATTATCTCAATTTTATAAAAAGCAATGAAAAAGTTTCTCTTCACTTAATTCTAGGTGATGTTAACCTGGATTTAATTAAGTTTAATAAAAAGACTGATGATTACTTTTACAATTTACTTCAACATGGATATCAGTCTATGATAAATTCATGCACGTATCCTACGTCAGGCCTATATCATGGTTCATGCCTTGATCACATTTTTGCTAAAGGAGACGGCTTCTTTAATGCAGGTAAAATAATTGACCCGATTACAGACCATTATCCTGTTTTTGTTATATTACAAGATGGTGCACCTAATTATATTGGGAAAAAAAGTATTAGATTAAATAAAAGAAAGTTCATAGAACAATGTGAAAATGAAAATTGGGAAATCATTAAAAATGTTAGCAACATTGATCAAGCTTTGGAAATCCTAATTGATAGAATCCAAAATATAACAGTTTTATCACAAAAAATCATTCCTAAGAGTCAAAAACCAAGAAAAGTTTGGATAACTGCAGCAATTATTAATTCTGTTAACACCAAAAATAAATTGTATAAATTATGGAAAAAGGATAAACTTAATCCTATTAAGAAAATGCAATTCTTAGGATATGAAAAAAGATTAAAAAGTGTGATTGCAACAGCTAAAAATACTTATGAACAAAAGTTACTCCACAATTCAGATACAAAAAAAATGTGGAAATATGTGCATGACAAACTAGATCAGAAACAGAAAAATCAATTAATTAATGAAATTATTGTCCAAGGTGCTCCCACTAATGATGATATAATAAAGGCGAACTGTTTTAATGAATTTTTCACTACAGTAGTATCTAAACTTAATGAAAATAGAAAAACACCACTACATCTACATGAAATGCCTAATATACCTATGAATCCGTCTACACTTTTTCTGCACCCAGCAAGTGAATCAGAAGTTGTACAAACAATAAGCAAGCTTAAACACAAGGCAGGTGGATATGACAATATTCATGCGCATACTCTCAAACTGGCATCACCCTATATAGCATCTATAATAACACACATAATAAACACTTGTATGCTCCGAGGACATTGTCCTCACCAGTTTAAAATAGCACTGGTATGTCCAGTTTTTATAAGTGGTCATAAAAATAAAGTAAACAACTATCGTCCAATAGCACTTATTTCTAACCTAGCTAAGGTTTTTGAAAAAATCATTTTCACAAGGCTGTATGGTTTTGTTATGAAGTTTCGATTAATTAGTGATAAACAGTTTGGCTTCTTGAAAAATAAAAGCACAGAAGGAGCCATAGCTCAGTTGAGTCAATTCTTATATGATAATCTAGCTCTCTCAAAGCCAACAATAGTTACTTAGCCTTTGATACTGTTAATCATAAAATTCTTTTGTCTAAACTGTATAATATGGGTATAAGAGAAGCTGGTCTGAAGTTAATTAAAAGCTATCTGAAAAATAGGATTCAAATGGTAAAAGTCAACGGCATCAAAAGCAACAGTATAGTGACAAACGGAGTGCCGCAAGGATCCATTCTGGGTCCGCTTCTTTTCATTCTCTATATAAATGATCTGTTAAGCTTACAAAAGGATTTATTAGCATATGCTGATGACACAGTAGTACCTCTAAGTGGAGATAGTTGGACGGGACTAGCTCTGAATATGTCTTTCAAATTAGATATTATATACTCCTGGTTGTTTCAAAACTGTCTTACTCTCAATATTGACAAATCGAATTTCGTAGCTTTTGGTAATTACAAGGACTCGACTCCGGATGAGATTGAAATAAAGATCAATGGACAGCCGATCAATAGAGCCACAACATATAAGTACCTAGGTCTCAAATATGATTGCAACATGAAATGGAGCATACATGTTGATAATATCATCAGCAAAACTAAATATTTAGTTTATGTTTTTTATAAACTAAAAAACATACTATCCAAAAATCAACTACTGCAATTGTATTATGGTCTTTTTCATGGCTTTGCAGTGTATGGAATTATTGGTTGGGGTGGTCTGTATAATTCATCTGTTGATCCGCTTATCCGCCTACAGGAGAGACTCTTGAAAATAATTGGATGTAAGGAGAAAGATAGTAAAAAACCACTTAACATCAAACAAATCTTTGTCATAAATGCAATAGCTTACAACTATAAACAGTTAAATGAGGAGTATACGCGAAGAAGCACAAAAACTAGATATAAGATGATAACACTGCCAAGAACTAGCCTGAAGATAGGACAAAGAAGTCAGCTCTATTACGCCATTAAATACTACAACATGCTGCCAGAAGAATTAAAAACTCTAAATGTAAACATTAAAGTATTAAAAAAAAAATTGAGAAAAGTGGTGCCAACATTTGCTATTGATTAAGTTATAAAATTATACAGCTGATACTGTATTTTCAAAAACTTTTTATTTTTCAAAAACTTTTTATTTGTTAATTTTTATTTTATT
>KZ651135.1:1099337-1119058 GCA_001010745.2 Gerris buenoi | reverse complement strand
GAGAGGAACTGTCGTTATCAGGTCTCCCCCCTCTCAACCCCTTGAAGGCAAACCCTTTAATGTTATGCATTAAATCCGAAATTTGCATATAAATAGACGAGACGTAAGACAATATTAGCCGTGGGTAGAGGAGATGACGACCTAGCATCCAAACAGCACAAAACTAAACTACTACTATATTAGTGACAGAACTCCACAACTATTCCCTTTACTCAACACTCCTCCCGGGGGCCATTAATAAATTCAACAAACCCCCCCCCCACCCTCTCTCAAACACAACCATTAACTCTTAGTATCTAACACTTGTTGTCTCTTACATCATCACGTTGTATTTTGTGTAATTTAGAATAACTAACCACCACTCTTCAACTTGAACTCAGATACCCTCTTAAGACATTAGCAGATTACAAATATATTAATAAATTTTTAAATTTCGCTTTCCTTATAGGTTAAATATATCAAAATATACTCCCAACAAATCCCCCCCCCCACAACCACCCTATAACGGCTGGTCCTAAAATTATAAAATAATTCATGCTAATAAATGTTCATGCTAATTCATGTTATGGTGAGGCGATGATATCATCGGGTCGGATTTTTGAATTTTTAAAAAATGGAAATTTTGTGTGGGAACATGCTCGTAAGGCAACATTTTTATTTTTTTAAAATTTTGAGAGGGTATCTAGTAGAGAGAGGGTATATATTATAGTAACTTTCAAATTGGGTGGGATGGGGAAATACTAAAATGCTATTTTGAAAATAATAGCGTATATATGCCAAATAATCAATGAAACCCTAAAAATTACTTGCTTCATGCAAGTACTTCCCTGTGATTTTTCTTTTCTTTTAGGCTTTGTTACATAATTTGTTGGATTGTAAAATTCAGAGGACCATTCATTTTCTTCTGTGCTCCTCTTTTAACTAAGGAATTACAAATTCTTGGAAAAGAAAAAGTGGGAAAGGGCATAAGCTTATTAGCATTGTATACTTTAATGGTTTTTGATATAATTCATCTTAAATTTTTCTTGAGTGTTTTTTAATATTTTGTAGGATTATTTTTTTTTAAATTTATTGTAGCTTTTTTGCTCATCTATATTCTAGAATAATTTGAAAAGATTATCTCAAAGAGTGCAAATGAGCTTGACGCTGAGAGTTGTTAAGTGTAAAAAAAAAAACAAAAACGAAATTGATCGTTTTAATCTATACACATTAATTTTATTTAATTTTGTATCAACAATTCTTAATGCTAATGATTTAGTGAAATTATTTTAAAAACTCGGGAGTTGCTTGTTGAGTTCAACTTTTCCTTAGTGGTTAAAGGATTTTTGTAAAGAATAAAACAAAATCTAACCCGTATTTTCTTAAGTGTAAATAGATTTAATCAAATATAATTAAAATAATGTATGATTTACACTAAAGTAACCACTTTTGGTTTACCTCTTTAAAAGATGAATCTCCTGAAGATTGTGTTTTAACAGAAGAATGATTTTTAAATTCCAAAGCATCTCTTTCTATTTAAATCTGTTATTACGTATAGGGTTTCAGGAAACATTAATAACATAACCTATTATTGTTACTTTCTGTGTAATAAAATAACCAAATAATTTGAAAGATGTGAGATAATTTAATGTGAATTATTAGGACCTTAGGTCCCAACATAAATATTTGAGAAGGAGCTTCAGGCAAAGGTACTCACTAACAATCACTTGAATAAAAAAATGTGAAAAAGATTTTTGTTTCTATGACAATGTTAATAAAGAAAATAAATTAAATTGTAATGGAAAAATAACAAATAATTTATTACCTCATTTTGAGGTTTTTTGGCCAATGAAGCCGTAAAAAAAATGGTCCTATTGAAGTCTGATTTTTCTCTCGGAAATAAGGAAAATTGTATGTTTTTCTCGTCTAATTGGTTCCGTCGCTTAGTTTATTTAAATGAAATAATTATTATTCTTCTTAAACTGAATAAATATCAAGTATATAAATGGTCTGCCAATGAGTGTGGCACTTAGTTTTCCCGCCGCCTCACAGTGATCGAAAATTCAAATTTAGCGGGACAAAAATTAAAATTGTATTATATTGATTTTTTTTTTTTTTTTTTTCCTTTCTTTTCCTTTATGGAAAGAAGCTTTGTAAGTGCAACTCCATCTTTCTTCACCATATATTCACTGTTCAGAGCCGGTGGAAACGTATTTATTGTTAGATGTAAACAAACCTAAGTGTCGCACTAATTAATAATTATGTTCGCTTATAACTTTTAAACTAATGAATGGAATTTCATCGGTTTTTTTTTGTATTAGTTCCTTATTTTTTACCCGTTCAAACGACTTCTATACGTCAAAAACGTATTTATACTTTTGGTATTATTAAACGTCAAAGTTATAAAATGAAAAAATCGATAACTTCAAAATGGCGGCCAATATCAAAATGAAATTTAGTAGATTGTTTTATAAAAAATAGTGATACAGTCAAACTAAATTTCAACTCGATCACTCAAATTTTCGATTTTTTTACGATTTTTTAAAATGTTTGCTGAATCAGCAAATCAGTTTCAAGATGGCGGAAAATGTTAATTTTCCGGGCAGCTCATTTATGTGTAAGGACTGATTTTTGTAGCAAGTTTCAACTCTCTAGCTTCTTAAAAACTGTGGGAGTTATACGTGATTCAGACAGACAGACAGTCACACAGACAGAAAGACTGACATTCAGCTAAAAACCACTCTAATCGTCTTATAAACACCAAAAACGGATAATTCCGTTGAAATTTTGGTTTCGGATTTTTTGGGTGAAAACAATACTTTTTTTATATACCTTCGGAGAAGGTGAGGAAAAGTAAAAATATTGCACTTATAAAGATTTCAAAAAAGAGAATTTTAATTGTTTTAAAAAATTAATAGTGTAGAAAAAATTCTGAATATTGACGAAATACTAAATAAGTAAATATTATTTCATTTCAAAACTAAAAGTTTTTAAATAAATATGTTTAAAAAAAATTATATATATTATATATCTAAAGAAAATATAATATAAAATGTAAATTAATAATATAAAAATAAATTAATAATATAAAATATATTTATATTTGTATATAAATTAAAATAAGAGAAGAAAAAATCAGCAACTTATACATGCAAAAATACAAAAATAATACTCGAAATTTCTATGAAATCGCCATGTATCTTAATTATAGGCAAACATATGCAGTCAAAATAAAATTATTCTATGAGTCGACAGTTTAAAGGAAGTACTAAATGGTATAACTCATAATAACTTTTAATAACTCAGGAGTTCTATACCAATAATGAAAAACTTTTTAGAATAATTATACTTTTCAAGATGAGAAGTAAATATTTCAAATATTCCAATAAAAAACTTTATAAAATTTTAATGTATAATAATTAATTTTCTTTTCACACCTTGTTAACAAATTATTATACTGAATAGTAAAAAAAAAAAAAATACTTTCAAGACAACTAATAAACGATGTGTTAACTACAGAGAGTATTAATGGAATACAGATAAAATAAATTATATCAGTATAACACGGCGTCTGCTAGGTACTAAGTAAGGTACTAAGTACAGTCTAATAAAAATATCAAACAAAAAAACATCATTCAAGTCTCAATTTAGCAAGATTTAAAGTATGGAGACAGGAGGCAGTTGAAATTAATACTGTGCATTCGACGAACCATCCAAATTTCTTGATTATCGGATGAGTACTTTTAATGTTATTATTAATAAAAAAAAAAAGTTTGTGTGCATGTGGAAGAGGAACGAATGGTTCCGAAGGTTGGAATTTATATGGGGCCAATAATGGTTAAATTATGACCTTTCATTCAAATTTTATTAAAATTCGTGTCACTTTATAAAATCTTATGTTCTCGATGTTAATTATATTCTTCATAAAATTCTGATAATCCGTGTTTGAAAAAAACAATTCCTTAAGTGTATCATAACAATAACTAATATTCAAATTATACAACTTATAACTTGGTTTCAAAGCTGCTGGTTGTTTTTTTAATTGGTTATCAGTTATTTAGTTGTTTTTTTAATTGGATTATCATTTTGCTTATTTCTGTAAAACTTCGCTTAAAACTTTTATTTGTAATTGTATAAGAATTACATGTATACATTTTCGTAAACAAATACTTTTGAGTGTTATATTTATATATATTTTTTTGTATGAATAAATAAATGCAAAGGGGTTGATTTGATAAACGAGCTAATCCAGTAGGGGAAAGTGGGTAAATACCAGTGAGTGGATAAAATAGCTGTTTTGACTACTATTGCGGAGTGTGGAAGTAACTTGTGCTCAACATTTTATTATTAGAAGATCCATAAATCACTAGAAAAATGTTTTAGTCAGCTTCGAAACGTATGACCGAGTATTCGATTTTTATAGAAGGACACCCTGACCCACAAATATATATTTAGTTTTGTTATTGTACTAATTCATATTTGCGCCATTGTCCTTAAAATTTTGTTTTTCGTGCCCTTTCCATTTTTTAACAAATCAACAAAATACAAGGAAAATCGCAGTTATATTCTTTTTTAAAAAACAATAAAAAGAACCATTTTAAAGGATTTTCATACGTCTCATATTATGTATGAAAAAAAATAACACTCCGGCCTCCTAAATTTTTTTAAAATGATTACCTTGGATAAGTGCGGTTTGAGCTTTCGTAGTAAGACGTTTGTTTCACTTTCACGTCATAATAGTAAACCTGCCTTTAACGGTAATATATCTAATTTTTTTCGTTCTATTGTCCCCAACACTATTTCAAAAGTTATGTACTTATCATTCGGAACACCTTGTATTTAGCTACATTTTTATTATTACATAGTTATTAATAAAGCTTATGGTTAATTTGTCATTAACATATGACTAGTTAAGTAACTTTAAAAAAAAATCTGTGCTCCTGCTTTCGACATTTATAAAATGTGAATACGGATACTCACAAAATTTCGGTCTTAACAACTAATTTAGTGTAGGTAGTTTATTTACTTATTTTAATAAGCAATTTATTATTCGTGATTACATGTTTTCCCTCATAGTTGTTATTTTGGCAATTGTCCTTTTTGTTTATCTTTTATGTATATCTAATGTCAAAATGTTCCTAATTACTACAGGCTAGAGGCAAAGTTGGAAGGGTAAGGGTAGCGTCTCTCCGCTTCCCTAGAGGGTGGAGATTTCATGACATTTGATCTTCCCTGTCTTCCATCTCCGGAGCTTGTTACTACCCATCTACTTTAGTAAGGATCTAAAATAACGAGACTCTTAGGACGAGATATGAAAATTTGAGGCATCATCTTTCAATTTTAGACAACTGAAATTTATCGTCTTACCACCGAAGTACCAAAAATGATCATTTAGTTTATAAATTAAACGCACAATTAGCTTTAAATTATTAGCAATAATAAATTATTGCAAATAATATTTCATATCTTTGGATGTTAATATGAGTGAAGGAAGAGCATGAATAAAGGAGGTTGGTGGGCCCCCATATAATTAAGACGCAGAACGTATAATACATAAAAGACCCGTGTATATTTAAAGGTTTCAAAGTTGATACTTAACTTTAAGGTTGAAAGGTAGTGTTTTTAGTTAAATAAATTCTATTAGTACTATTTACCGTATATTTTTAATATATTCCTATCGAATTATCTGTTAAAGAAATATTACTTACGTCCCGATCAGTATACAGGACGGGGATCCGGCCATTTTACTCATCTCCACGATGTTAAGTGTAAAAAATGTCTCACCTCTCTGTGATTCGTACTCACCACCGCTATTTAGATCCAGGTTTTAGGGGGGAGTGTGCTATAACCTGTCCTCGGTTTACGCCTGTTATTTTTTTAATGAAATTTACTTCCAGAGAGATACACTTTATTTACAAAAAGTACAAAGTGGAGCTGTCCTTCATTAAAGGATTGCTATAAACACAGCATACTGATCAATCAAAAGACAATTGTTAAATAAATACATAAAATAGAATATTATACATTCGTACAGTCAGTTGAAGTATAACAGTACTTTAAAGTTAGTTTAAAATTAGTTAACACAAAATATAACTAATAAAAAAATAAAAAAAAATTATAGTTAATTAATAAATATGGTTATTTATAATACCTAGAGAATCTAAAATAATATTTTCAGCTAGGAGTCTTAAAAAATTTCGATCGATGCCGATTTTGTCGAAAAATAGTTTGGTTTTCATTGGTATTGTGCCTCTAGCCCCAAACCAAAGTCCGTAAACTTGGAAATTTCTTTCCCCGTGGGATTCCCGAAACTTTTCCTTGTAGTATTCTATACACTTCTCATATATGTTTATTTTCTCCTGATGAACTAAAACAGCTTGGTCAGGATCGTTACTCTCGTACCTTATTGTAGGGTCAATGATCATAGCAGTTTTGTTATCAGGATGGAAAGCGATGATGTCAGAGTACCTTGGAGAACCTTCTGAATCTATTGCATACACCTCGTCGTAGCAAATATAATTCCTTTCCTTTAGGGCTTCTGAGATTCTATGCTTCACGTTGTGATGGCGCCTAGTCACCAGAAGCATGTTATGAGGGCATTTTCCCAGCACATGTGCTGGAGTTTCATTCTCCCTGCCACATTTGCGACAGAGGGGCCCGACATCTCCTGAAGACTGGTTGCCATTTCCAGGCACTCCTCTTAGAGGAGCGTAGTTAGTATTGAGTTTTATTGAGTTAGTCCACTCAGATCCCGTTAAAACTTTTCTTTCGGAAATATATTTGTTACCAAGAGGGTAATCTTTAAAGTGCTGGACACCTACACCTTGCCACTTACATTTTGTCCACTCGGTAAAACTCTTTTCGCGTAATTCCTGTCTTAGTTCTCTCACTTTCAATTCGTCAGTTGATTGTATTGTTATATCTAACCTCTTCAAACATTCTGAAGTCTCTTCTTCAAAGTTGAACACATGTTGAAATAGAGAGTCAGGGACAGCATGCAGTTTTTGGGCGATACTCAGATGTTGTAAGGGTGCTTCCCAGGTGCACCTAAGAATACCAAGTCCCCGAAAACGACGATATAATAACTTATCTAAATTATGTAATTTAATTTGTTTTAATTTTTTCTAAATGTAACATTAAGCCCATTGTCACAGGCCTGAGGGCTCTTATGTATTGCTCTTAACTATTGGATTTACTGAGATTAAATTTATTCTGTACTCTTCTTTTTTCGTCTCTATTAACACATCATTATTAGGTTATTACACTACTGTACGGGCCCCAGTAGTTGACACTCCACGCGTCTGCACAGACAACAGACATTTTTAGACATTTAAAAAAAAAAAAAAAAAAAAAAAAAAACACTTTTTTGGTCTCAAGGGACCTCAAAACTTGTTAATATATCAAAATCGAATGTTTTCGCCATTATAATATTTTTTATTCATTTATTTATACTACTTATATGAGAAAGTTAAATAAAAAATGTTAAAAAATATGTGGAAAATATTCTTCTGGTTTAAGAATAGAATAATTTACATCACTGAATTATTGATGTAGTTTTTTGGAAGTTAATTCTATTTTATACAAATTGATTAATTATCAAGAAATTTGTACTTATAAATAAAAAATCGATATTATTTAAAATTATGTACATAAACATTTAGCTAAAGATTTTGAATGAACATGTTTTCGATTGAGTTTCTACTTATTAGGTTTGTTCCAACCACACCTCAAACTAGTATCAAACTAGTTTCAAACTGTACGACGCATGTGCATTAGCAAAAAAACGTTCAAGTGTGGTCCGATGCGCATGCGTCGGACAGTTCCAAACCAGTTTGAAGTGTGGTTTGAACAAACCTATTATATATTTGAGTAGATTATTTAAGGTTCCTTATACTCCAGGATCCATGGTGACTTATCTTTTAGAACTTGCAAATACGTAGAATCTTAAATGCTAATAACTAGNCTTTTTTGGTCTCAAGGGACCTCAAAACTTGTTAATATATCAAAATCGAATGTTTTCGCCATTATAATATTTTTTATTCATTTATTTATACTACTTATATGAGAAAGTTAAATAAAAAATGTTAAAAAATATGTGGAAAATATTCTTCTGGTTTAAGAATAGAATAATTTACATCACTGAATTATTGATGTAGTTTTTTGGAAGTTAATTCTATTTTATACAAATTGATTAATTATCAAGAAATTTGTACTTATAAATAAAAAATCGATATTATTTAAAATTATGTACATAAACATTTAGCTAAAGATTTTGAATGAACATGTTTTCGATTGAGTTTCTACTTATTAGGTTTGTTCCAACCACACCTCAAACTAGTATCAAACTAGTTTCAAACTGTACGACGCATGTGCATTAGCAAAAAAACGTTCAAGTGTGGTCCGATGCGCATGCGTCGGACAGTTCCAAACCAGTTTGAAGTGTGGTTTGAACAAACCTATTATATATTTGAGTAGATTATTTAAGGTTCCTTATACTCCAGGATCCATGGTGACTTATCTTTTAGAACTTGCAAATACGTAGAATCTTAAATGCTAATAACTAGGGTTGTGATTCATAAATTAACTCTATTAAAGTTTAAATAAAGATATTTTTAAGTTCTCTGATGAATTTTTTGAATGTTCATACATTTTAAAACAAGAATTCAAAGAGAATTAATTATAATAGAATCTGGGAAGGCTAAATACATTTTTTTAAGAACACGCATAAGTATTATATTGCCACTATTCTAGTGTGTATCTAATTTTGCCTGTTAAAGCGGGATAAAAATATTCGAAGGCCAATGTTCCTCTGCTACTATGTACTTTAAAGATAAGTGATTTATTCACTGCGTGTTAGATAAAATAAAACAAACTTTTTTTTTACCTACAAAGTGTTTAAACTATTTAAACTAAACTAAAAAAAATTGGTACGACATCTCGAATAAAGCTTTCTACTACTACTATGTAAAGTTGAATTAATCGATTTAACCAATTTTCTAAGGCATTTAAAATATTTAACAGGTGATTATATTACACTTCTTTTTAGATCCTCAGTAAAATGAGATTATCGTAAAATCTCGCGTATATAATGCACACAATTCTTACCTCTTTATTATTCTAAAATAGGGGTGCGTAAACGAAAACTAGGGGTGCGTAGCGAAAACAATTACCTAATGATTTTTCCAGCTTTATACTTTTTGCTATTATAAGTAGATAATTGAAAAATTACAATTATACGTTTGCTTGCTAGCGTAAGAAAATATAAATGTTTCATGTTTATTTCTTCACACCTGATTTTATCTTATTATTTCTATTTTAATTCACTCTTAAGTAATCAAATGAAGCCTCTTAAATAACTTTTGTGTATTTTAGCAATCTTATTTTTACTTAATTATAAAATATTTATAATTTTAGTTCAACTCATTTTACTGTAAATCAAACAGAATTAAAACAAGTTTTGCTTTTCGGGAATTTACTAAATACCTTTGATTTTATCATTTTAAAATACCGTGGCCTGATTACCGAGAACTATTTTTATTTTAATGTTCTCTTCAAACCGCTTTCTACGAATTATTGTAATAAAATACATTGTTATATTCCTTTAAAATAGGGGTTCTTAGAGGATCTTAAATTATAGGATTCATTTTCAAACACCCTTTAGATCCTGGAGGGTTTTATATTAAATACCAACTTTTATAAATAAATTTGAAAAGATTCCTAAATAACATTAAAAATATACTGCAATCTTGTGTACAATGCCACAAGAATAAAATAATCCCGGAATTTTTAATTTTCCTGAAATATCAGTCCTATAAATTCAGCCTGCGTATTATACGGAAGTGCGTTTTATATGAGAGATTTTACGGTACTTTCATCATGTGAAACTGAATTTTTCCCTAGAAATCGACTTGGTTATGGTTATACTATTCTTCTTTAAGTGGGCAAAATCATCGGAACATGTCATCATCTTGTATAAGCCATTTGGCACTCCTTGGCCGAAAACTGGATATTTCGCCACGGATTGTTATTAGTTTTTTAATATCTTTGTATAGGTCTTAGGTCTTCTCACATTTTATAGCATTTATCATGGTTAACCATTTAAATGATTAAAAAGAAATTACCTTTCTCTCTCTCCAAATATCTTAATTTCTAAAACATTGCTATTTCCCCTCTCCTCTTTTTCTAGTAGGATAATGACCCTAAGTATTTTTTATTTTAGTCAATTATTTGATCCACTCGCTCTTATACGAGAGAAACGCGGGAGCAATTTTATTTCTTATAATTGCAAATATATATTTTTTTTAACTTCTTTCCAGGTTACTGTTAAATTTAGTTTAATTAAAAAAAAAAGATGTTATATTATAAATGTGATAACCACTTCTGGGATTTTATGAATGCTTTTTTTAAGGAAGCTTCTCTTTTTCTAAAGCACCTTCTATGAAAGAAAGATGGTATGGGAAAGATCCTTCCGTAAAGGTTATCAGCACATCTGTTTTGCTTTTAAGATATCCATCACCCCTACAGGCAATGTCTTCTTCCTCTTAACTCTTTTTTTGCTAAAGGCTACTCTAAATAAATGAGAAGAAAAAAAAAATCTAATTTTTTGTATTAAAAATATTCATACTTTATAATTTTATAAAAGTTATAGGATATTTATAAATTTTTATGATTTATATCTTTTTCAATGTTGTCAAATGCTTTTACGCATTGCAATATATTTTATCAATCTTTGCTTAAATATTTCACACAAAAATTTAAAGCAGCTACCACTTTTTAGCAACAAGCTTCGCTTTTGTTCTTATGCATTTTATGAATTGCTGGATTTTTTTCAGGAGTGATTAAGATTTGCCTTTTTACATAGTACTCAAATAATTTTAATCGGTTTTCCTGTTTGATCGTTAGAATTTGTCAAACTGGAGTAGTTGAAACCGATATCTCTAATGATAATTTGAAAATGAACCTACACCTAAAGCTATTTTATCTTCATTCACAACCTCTTGCTTTAGAAACTCCATTAAGCGTTCTAAACGTCTTTTTATGGTAGTATAGCACCCTAAGCAGTTCTTCTGGCGAAAAACTCACAACTAGTGTGATTAACATCGCGGAACACGTCTCTGAAGTAACCCCTGGAGACTCTTAGTTGACTTAATTTAGCATTCAGATCTGTCTGGGATACCCTTTCATTAATATTCGCCAGTGTGATCTAAGGAGTTCGCGTACATAAAAACCTCAATCAGTAAGTCTTCGTTACCTAAATACTTATAGACAGACGATCTAGTTGGTTCACTACCTCCCCCTTTAACAGTTCCTCCTGCGGGCATTCTTTGCGAACGAACTCCTAAATGCTTTTCGAGACTTTTTCAATGTTGTACATTCATCGCTGTTAATGTCATTCCATTTTTCCTGGATTCTTTAAAACACGGCACCACAACTGTTGAGTAAGGAGTCAGATTTTATTCGTGCTTTTATGAAAATATTCCATTTAAGACAATATCACATATCGCCTGAAAACACGCTTCACAACTTCTAATAACAATTCATGTATTTTTCCTTTGAACTTGTTCAAGTGTTTCATGTATTTTTCCTTTGCACTTTCTTCATAAAAATTCTTCATAAAAATATCCCTAAATTGGAACAATCATATTGATTCCAAGCTTACGGAAGGAAGCAAAGGGAGGAACATTTTTTAAATATGACAATAATGGGTTACAAAAGCTAATTATTATTACGCGAATAAACTATGTGCCTCACTGATTGAAACTTTTTGTCTCTGCTCTAAAGTTAAATCCCTCGTTTTTGATACCAACAAGTACTTTCCACTATCATTAATACGTTCGGCAGACAGGAGACTTTTGTGCGATGTGAAAATTGAGAAAGAATATATACATACATGGGCGTATCCAGCTCAAAACGGAAGGGGGGCAGTTCATGATAAGTGGATGGTGGGGGGAGGGGGGATTATAACCGAAGTTAGAATAAAATATTTATTTTAAAAAAACAAAACTAATTTGTAAACAATAATTTTGGGGGTTTAGAAGCAATTCTTTTAATTACAGCTTCCACTAGTTGCTCCTTGTTAGCGAAANGCATTTTTTTTTTTAATTACAGCTTCCACTAGTTGCTCCTTGTTAGCGAAAACTCATTGTCGGAGAATATTTAACATGGCTAACCCATTTAACCTGTTTTCACCATGTACTTCTTAGCCATGTTTTAATTCGGCTAAGGGAGCTCAATGAACGCTCGATAGTGCATGTTGTGCAGGGTGTGAAAGCAATATCAGCAAAGCCTTTCTAATTGCCGGAAAAAACATTATGTGTGGCGCTTCCCCACATAATTATTCTTCTATTCCTTCAATAATTGTGGATCGTTACCCTGGATGAAGTACTTTCATTCCATTGCTCCAATGAAACATCTCTCATCTTACTAGGATGGTAATTCGTCAATGAAAATGCTGGTGATTTGTCTACAGTATAGAATCCAAGTAGGAAATTATCAAACCCTTCTCCAAAATTCGGATGTATTTTCGGCTGGAGAATTGCTTCTATGCTGCTGTCGGCCAGGAATCCGAGTGACAGTTACACATACTCACGAAAAAATGTAATTATCTCCTCGATAGTTTCATCGCATTTTAGAATTTCTGGGATTGCGTTTAAGTAAAAAACTAGATTTTCCCAGGAAAAATCGAGTTTTGGCAAATTTTGATGTTTTTTGACGAAATGGCGTGGAAAATTAAACATGATCCACAACTTATATATATATTTGTAATCTAATCTTCAATATCTTTCATTTGATACCCCACTCAAAATTTAAATAAAAAAATCGCGTGATTTGAATTATCCGCCATTTTGAATTTGAACAGCTGATAATTTTGAGTTTTCTATTTTTTTCCTGTGTGGGCATCAAAACGATCGTTAATACTGGAAAGTTGCATGTTTTTTATCTCTTTTGATTCAAAAGTTATTAGAACCGTACAGGAACAAACACAGGAACGAAACTATAAGGGTTTCTTCTTTTTGTTTTACCAACGAAACCCTAAAAAGAAAGCAATCACACCTATTGATCAGTTTTAAGTATGTTTACAAATAAATCAATTAAAGGAGGTATTAGGGGATTTAAATACAGCATCAATAATTGAGAAAATTTTGTTAGATTTATCAGACTTATTTTTTGGGTTCTTGGAAGGGGGGCAGCTGCCCCCCCTTGCCCCCTCTGGATATGCCCATTATACATAAACATATGTGTATTAGTATATTTTTTTCTGTGATACCTGCGAACAGAAACCACAAGATCATCCTTTCTTATTATTACACAGGATTATCCAGATCAGCTACTTTCGGTTAAGAGTATTTCTATTAAAATTAATCTTCGGCATACTCTCAAATTGCTTATACAGAATGTCGTCATCTCATTTAAACATTTTCCATCTATTTTTTTAAGCATTCAAGACGTTAACTAATTACTCTATTAAAAAAATATATCATCTTGCTGTTCTGACAAAGCTTCTAAACGTGTATTGTTCTCTTCAGTGAAGGAATTGTTGTCTTCTTATTGTTCCATCTTTAAAGGAAGGTCCGATATTTGTTTCTACTCTGACTCCACGTCAGGTTTTTTCTTTACCTTTTACCGAAACTGATGATGGCCGAGAGGCCGAAAGCTAGTTTTGCTTGTTAATAAAAGCATTTTGTGGAGAGGCTTCCGTTTTTGTTATTAAATTGATATCAACTCCACTTGCGCTGCTCTTCTTCTTCGAAGGTTAACTCCTTGCCATTCTTAAAGATTTATCATTTGTCCCTGTTTATTGCTCTATATAAAAAAAAAACCAAGGAATTCGTGACAAAACTTTAGTGTTACAGTGTTTCTGTTACTTATTTATTCTGTCAAAAATGTTTCTACACAATATTTTAACAATTTAGCACAGTGGCTTAGAGTGATCATGTAAACCTTTTTTTACAGTGAGTGGTCGAAACGCATTTATTTAAGTGCTTGTGCTCAAATAAAAACTGAGTTCTTGGAGGTGGAGTATTTACTCTCTTTTGCTGGGCCACTTATTTCTATTGGACTGCATAAAGCAAAACTACATGGATGTTGGCTTCTGGCGCGGTCAAACCAGGACCTCACCTCGCCTGCCCAGTTAACTAGAAAAAGAACTTTTCAGGCCAACTTTCACCCATTATAATTAAAAATTTACGTTCCATTACGTTTCCTTTATTAAACTCTGTACGAGCGTATAATTGCTGATGCTGTTTATTTGTTTAATAGTCTAATACATTTAATTAAAATATAAAATATTATTTTAAATTGAGGATGCCTTCTTTATTTAAATACTAAAGTATTTTAGTGAGTGTCTATGAGTTAATATTTACCAGTTTAAATCTCGTAATTTTCTCCGTGAGTTTATTTAATTAATAAAACTACATAGTTAAACTCCAAAAATACAATATGCAGCCTAAAACTAGGCTTAAAAAAGCTAACTTTATTGAAAAAATTTAGAGATTTGTCTACAATATTAAAAAAACTATTTTACTTCTTATAATTATGACCTCTACCTCTCCCAATTTACATTAGCTACGAGTTATATGATATTATTTATGTTTTAGGAACTATTTATCCATTTTTTCAGTATATTCATGGGGAAATTAATTTCCTCTGAATAACATGTATTATTATTATTTTATGTCTACTTCAAAATATATACTTGATATTTTATTTATTACGAATAAATTAAATAATATGTATTATGTGGATATAGAATTAAAGCGCACTATCTTGTATGACTCATTTGTATTTACCTTAATGACTATTAATACTAAATAAATAATTTATTTATAGCCTGCAGTAAAGTAAAATTGCTTGTTACAAAACCACAATTTCATTTATCCACAAAGATATGTTAATAAAATATAATTTTAATTTTAATTCAAGGTAACATTTTTATAACTCCTGTTCTTTTGAAGGTAACAACTTACCTTACGGTTCTTTTGTTATGTACATATTTTCTCTCTTTTGTCAAACGATTCACTGACTTTGAATGAAATCATAAAAACAATTTCAATTTTCTCGTATGCATATTTAATTAGTTATGTACTTACTGAGTCAATTGGTTTTAATATCATTCTTTGAGTACTATTCAAGCGTTTGGTTTAAGAACAGCTTGATTCAAGTACTCAGGTGTTAATTGTTTAATTTATTCACCGTAGTCTCTTGTTTTATGCAGATTTCAACTCTATAGATAGTTTAAAGGGGGAAGGTTGAATTAGTTGTGCACCTCTTAATGGTTATCCTTGTGGTAGACAATGTTAAAATGAAATTCAGTGGAGGAGTTTAGAGCTAAGTCTGATGGGTTAATAGGAAAGGGGTGAGTTGAGAATGGTTTGGTAGCTTGAAATCTTCACCACCCCCTCTGGTTTCTCCTCCATAGGGGGATGGGGGACAGCTGACTTGGGGGTAAGTAATGATCGAAGTAGGGAAGGGGGTGCCTGAGGGGCCTCCAAGCACCCCTCACTCAGGACGTTCAGATTGATCATTATAGTCTGAGTTTACGATGAAATTTCCTCGCATCCTTTGTCTGTTAAGAGAACCCTAAAAGTACATTGTCGGAAAAAGTAATAAAGGAATTGTTTGTTATTTACTGTAAGGGTTGTATTAAATTTTATTAAAGTGGCGATATTTAAGAGTATATTAACAAGGATCAATTTTTAAATAAATCAACTCTTTAAAATTTAATATTATTTAATTTATTTGGATTGACTTCAAATAATAAATTATTATGTAATTAACCTCAATAAATTATTATAGTATATATTGACCTTAAATTGCAATAAAAAAACATATGCGACCAAAATTGAACTTGAGCTCTACCTACTTACTGAACTTTTATTTTTGATTCTGAGACATCCTGGTTGTTCGATCGATCACTTTAGCTAATTATTACATAGCTTGTCGCATTAATATATTTTTAATTGTAGAGATAGTGTAAGTATTGTAGCATTGAGAGACATGACAGGATCGTGAGTGGCTTTTTGCTTAAGATTTTGACTAATTCAGAAATTAAATCAACGGGTTTCATTTAATCCGAACTTAAATTATCAAGATAAAACTTTTTTTTTTAAAATGATGGTAATAGGTATAATCACAGTCAATATCATTTTTTTAACAAAGAGTAAATTTTCGAATTATATAACAACTGTCAACATTTTATTGTAATCTAGTTCTTTTACTGTAGCTATGATTATTCCCTTGATTTTGACCGTAATGTATGCAAATTTGTTGAAAATTCAAATTATCTATCTATCTATGTTTTTTTTTTTCAGAATAATTATGCATTAGCATGACATTGACTGATCTCTTTAAAATTATCAGAATTTTGGTTTAGAAAAGTTTAAACTTTGCGTAAATATAGATTATTTGAACCGCATATTTGATTACACTAAACTTGGTTATCGACCCGCTATTATTTCAACTAAAATTAATGGTTCGCAAGTAGTATAAATATGTTTGTTATAACACTACTAGTACTAAATAAATGTCAGCATACTATGGATGACCTCGATTAAAAAAAGGGTTTATAAATAGATAATTAACAGCGGAGTACTCCGTCACTCTCTATGAAACCTTCCTTAAAATTTTATTAACTAAGCTTTAAAATCTTATTTAATAGAACATAAAATGTATTCATGTGATATGTTATTAAGAAAATATTACCTATAAGCTGTTACATCAGATTTAGTAATACATGGGTTGCTAACAATTTGGAATACTCTGTGTCATCTCTGTGTGCATTTAATCACATAGTCATCGTTTCAACTTGTTAGTTAAAGGAATCACTTTTCTCACTATATGTTCTATGTTCTGATAACTAATCAGGTTTGCCGAGATTTGACCGATGTGTCCAGAAATGACCAGCCTAAACAACCGACCGCGTTCGTAAACCTTCAGATAATTCAGCTGTCTACCCGAGCGGTTGTCTCATGTTATGAGTGAAACATATTCTTCTTATTATTTTTTGTTTTAAGGTATGCATTTTCAAATTAAATATTGTAGAACACGCATTGCTATTATAAAATATTAAGTAATGAGAATATATATAAAAAAAAAACTTTTATATAAAAAATTACAATTATGTATTTTTTATTATGCATCTTCACTAAGTAAGGGGTTCCAACGAGTCTTTCATTTGTCAAAGCAGCACTATAAGTAATTTTAAAAATATGTCGTATTGCAAAGGTAATATGAGCTTGGGGATATTAAGTAAACTCGGGTAATTTTACTTTTTCAGTTTAATTCATTGTTAGTAAGGTCTATTGGAAAAACTTATTTCTCTCACTCCTTCTCTCTCTCTCTTTCTCTCTCTCTCTTTCTCTCTCTCTCTCTCTCTCTCTCTCTCTTTCTCTCTCTCTCTCTCTCTCTCTCTCTCTCTCTCTCTCTCTCTCTCTCTCTCTCTCTCTCTCTCTCTCTCTCTCTCTCTCTCTCTCTCTCTCTCTCTCTCTCTCTCTCTCTCTCTCTCTCTCTCTCTCTCTCTCTCTCTCTCTCTCTCTCTCTCTCTCTCTCTCTCTCTCTCTCTCTCTCTCTCTCTCTCTCTCTCTCTCTCTCTCTCTCTCTCTCTCTCTCTCTCTCTCTCTCTCTCTCTCTCTCTCTCTCTCTCTCTCTCTCTCTCTCTCTCTCTCTCTCTCTCTCTCTCTCTCTCTCTCTCTCTCTCTCTCTCTCTCTCTCTCTCTCTCTCTCTCTCTCTCTCTCTCTCTCTCTCTCTCTCTCTCTCTCTCTCTCTCTCTCTCTCTCTCTCTCTCTCTCTCTCTCTCTCTCTCTCTCTCTCTCTCTCTCTCTCTCTCTCTCTCTCTCTCTCTCTCTCTCTCTCTCTCTCTCTCTCTCTCTCTCTCTCTCTCTCTCTCTCTCTCTCTCTCTCTCTCTCTCTCTCTCTCTCTCTCTCTCTCTCTCTCTCTCTCTCTCTCTCTCTCTCTCTCTCTCTCTCTCTCTCTCTCTCTCTCTCTCTCTCTCTCTCTCTCTCTCTCTCTCTCTCTCTCTCTCTCTCTCTCTCTCTCTCTCTCTCTCTCTCTCTCTCTCTCTCTCTCTCTCTCTCTCTCTCTCTCTCTCTCTCTCTCTCTCTCTCTCTCTCTCTCTCTCTCTCTCTCTCTCTCTCTCTCTCTCTCTCTCTCTCTCTCTCTCTCTCTCTCTCTCTCTCTCTCTCTCTCTCTCTCTCTCTCTCTCTCTCTCTCTCTCTCTCTCTCTCTCTCTCTCTCTCTCTCTCTCTCTCTCTCTCTCTCTCTCTCTCTCTCTCTCTCTCTCTCTCTCTCTCTCTCTCTCTCTCTCTCTCTCTCTCTCTCTCTCTCTCTCTCTCTCTCTCTCTCTCTCTCTCTCTCTCTCTCTCTCTCTCTCTCTCTCTNTAAACGTAATTAAATTAAAAACGTATATATTTAGTATAAGAATTGTTATTTTAATAAATCAAGTAACTAAATATCAGTTTAAGGTGTTTAAATTGCGTGAATTTGTAGGTAAAACTTTTATATTTACAAACTTAATAGCTATTACCCATGGTGCACTAGTCGTAGATAAAATTTAATACGCAACATGGATCGAAGTATTTCTACTCTCGGGATTATCTCCCTGTCTCCCTCGGGAGCTAACTCATTTATCTCCCTCGGCCTTACGGCCTCGGGAGCTAATGAAGTTTTCTCCTTCGGCGTTGCCTCAGGAAAAAACTTAACCTCGAGCCGGAAAACATACTTCTCTCCCTTGTTGCGTAAATAATTATAAATATTTATTTAATTGGATTTTATACTTTACTCTAATATCCCTGTTCGATTTAATTAATTTTGTGTTTACTACTTTTATGTTACGTTAACATGAATAGGATTTTCCGAAAATTCCGTTTAAAGAAACAACTTTTTTATCAAGTTTCACTTTAAGTTGTTAATCATCTCTGTTATTGAACTCTGGATTAAAAATATGTAAAATGAATTTATTTTGGTGTATCCCGTTTTTTTTTTTTTTTTTTTTTTAATCAATGAAATGATTTATTTACTTGGGCTTAATAAATAAAATTGGGTTACCAATGAAAGCCCACTTTTCAATTCAAAATTTAATTATTCCATTTAAGATGGAGTTGAAGACTTGTATAAGCATTTAAGTTCTTAGAACCCAGTATGTATTCAGATAGTCGCCTTTGTGATTTATACAATGAATTAACAAATCAATCCTGTTATTTGAGTTTTATTTGCTAAGAACAAAATTCTCGGTCGAAACAACTAACTTTACCGTTTTGTATTTTCCGCAATTCTTATTCTTAGTTGTATTCAATCAAACTAACTCAAAGATATTCTCTTCACTTTGACCACAGAATAAGAGCTTCTTAGTCTTCAATCAAATTTTCATTATTGTCTAAAGTTATTTGAAATAGGTTGCTGCTGGGAGCTCTGCCTCCGGTGCCGAAATCCTTTGTAGCTCTGAACTAAAAACGGGTTTAAATCCAGTTACTCGTTCTTTCATATTGGCAACCTGTTCCTGGAATATGATTTTGATTTCTCTTTCGCTTTTCAGTTTAAACTCCGGGTCAGAGAAAATCCTTAGAAAAATAAAGCATAAAAGAAATTTAGCAGAAATAGTAATTTAGGAATATGCATTCTTAAGGTATTATTAGCGGTATTGAAACTAACTATTAAAATTAATTCATTTAATTTTAATTTTTTTTTGTATTTACCCATGATGATGTCTTAGGTGATTATTTTTCTCTAAAATAATAATAATAAATA
>KZ651135.1:1051599-1062887 GCA_001010745.2 Gerris buenoi | reverse complement strand
GATTTTTTGGGAAAAAATAAAGTTTGTCTGATCTTTATAAAATTAGTCATGCTTAAAAATAATAAAAATACAAGACGAAAGTACTCTTGGAACTTTCTCTCCACGACTTTTAGTTTTCGAGAAAATGCCACTCAAAGTTCATATTTTGCAATTTTTGGACTTTTTGATTGACCATTTTTCGGGTTTTAAAAGTGATAAATAAAAAAAGAATGGCATATTCGTAATCTACTCGACGGGGGCTTTAAAACGACGTATAGTTTGTATGGGGTTGTCAACAACTTTTTTTGCCCAAATTTTCCGGTTCGAAATCTGGGCCCAAAAATAGTGAAATTAATAAAAAATTAAAAATATGAGAAATATTGATTCGATCTGATTTAAAATTTGTATGCATGCCTTATTTAATATTAGGAACTCGGAAAAAAATAATAATTGAACATATTTGTACTTATGTGTACTTTTGGTACAAACGGTACCTAATGTGTTATTTTAACTTGAGATTTTATGTTGTGAGAAACAATGTGTTATTAGTAATGATTTTATTAAGTAAGCTATATAGCCTATTATATAGCCAGTCAGTGAATTTAATTTGTTTTAATATAATGTTAGTACCTATACGAGGTACAGGGGCACAATGATCGAAATGCTCGAAATATATCATATTATATATCGTTTTACAGGGCTTAAAAAGTATTTTCATTGTTGTTATGTACATGTTTTTAAAATTTTACTTTTTAAGGGGTGTAAAGAAACAACCAAATATTAGTACCCGGCCACTAGACGGACGCAGGCTGACCGTAGGTCAGCCGAGACCGGCTAGTATCTCATAAATCATATCCATTTCGGCCAAAATACTTATATAAGAGTCGTGCTGATCTTTCATAATGTTTGAAATGGCATTTGACTATGGAGAATTTATAACTTTGCATTGCTTAGGTTAGATTTCGATGAAATGTTGCATACAACTTCAGAAAAATTGTGGCGAGGTGAAGTCAAGAAATTAATTGTATCTCTAAATTTGGGGGGTGAATCCAAAACTCTGAAGAATATATTGGTAATGACCTTTGCTTTAGGGGAAAGTTAGCGAGTGCGCTAACCACACGGTTGTTCCGGTCTCTTAATCTTAATTTAATTAAATTCCAGAACTATTTTAGAGAATATGGATTCCTCTTTATAATAATTTCATTAATCTACAAGTCCTTTTAATGTAATTTTATTCAAAAGTCAAACATGCTGTTTGGAGAGGAACTGACTCAGTTTTAATGACTGGGGACCTCAATTACTATAGTTATTATAATTATAAAATTAAGCAAAAAAGTGGGGAGAAATTGTAATAAATGTGGTATAGGTATGTTACATGGTCAGAAGTCTTCACTGTAGCGTGTTTAGCTTTGGTATGAAGCTGGATGAAATTGATTGCTGGTACATAGCTTGGATGAGTGTATTTATCTGTGTGTGACTTTCCTGAGATTCGTTCTCGCCAGATATGTGTTGGTGTTAAGACTTCGGTTTCAGATTATGTACGCTACTCCGATCCCCGAATCTCGTTTACTTCTTGTTTCCACGATATTATAGTATCCAGGGCTGTTTCTAGATATTTTGCTGCCCTTGGCGAGAATTAAAGATCCTTCCATCACTTTCTTCCTCTGTAATCCAGGCTAGAATAAATTAATGCATCAATTAGATATAAAAGAACTTGTATTTAACATAAAATACATCAAACATTAAATCACGAAACATGGACTTTTATTTTAAATAAAACGAAATCTCTCATAACTTTAGTGGTGTTTTAGATAGTTTCTTCTTTTTACTTTCTTTGGCTGTTTAGTACCTTACTTGCCTCTATTTTAGGAAAAGTCTTAAATAAGAACTCTTATGTCCAGCTGGTAAGTAATGTCTTTTTCTAATAAAATTGTGGCTGCTCTCCTGAGTCTTTATTGGCTCATGGAACTGCTTAATTTGAGTTTCTCATCAAAGCAAACATTTTTATCTCACTAGTTTTGACCTATTTTCATCCAAAAAAAAGTTCTTGATTTGTCTCCTCTTGAGTTTATTTAGTCAAATTAAAAACTTATTAAGTAATTCTTCGATATGCATTTGAAAACAATGCGATGTTTTAATTTTTCCTCTTTATTTTTTTCTCTCCGAATTTCGTCAATTATTTCTTTTTTTTATAAACATTAATTTTTTCCCCTTTCTTTTTTGCGATCCCTAAAACCCCTAGCGCCTTTGGCGACCCTAGAACCCTGGCGCCCTAGGCGGCCGCCTAGTCTTGTCTTTTAGTAGAAACGACCTTGATATTATCACATTGTATAAAATGTTAAATGCTATTTAGCATTAACTGTTTTTAATAATTGGATTTTTATTTGTTTACATTTGACGGAATCTTTTTTTTTTTTTTAGTCAACACAACATAAAATTATTCGTATAAGTGATTTTGATTCGTTTTTTAATCAATTCTATCCAGTGTAACAATTCGTGTAATCATTTTTTTTTAATCAACATCCCATTGTTTTGTAGTGGTTATACAAGGTGTAATTTTTCGGAACAAATTTCCTCATCTACTTAATAGAGTGTTTTTTAAATGTGTAATGAATAAATATACATGTGTTTCCTACAGATATGTCGAGAGGGCTATGGGTTTAGACACTCGAGTGGTTTTAATTTGAAGTGATTTCGATTAATATATCTCCCTTCTCTCTTGCTGTGTCAGAGATAATCTCAAACAATATTTAATTAAAAATTCATGTGCTTAATAGATATACAACTTCACACTATTCTATTAGTTTTAGAATTTTTTATGGTATTGCTCTCGACTGTTGGATGTATGCTTTTAAAAATTGTATCTGTAATTATGTTATGAAAATTAAAATACCTTTAACATGTTTGATTATACATTATTCTAAAGCAATTTTAATTGTGCTATTGTTTGTTCTACCTATAGGGCAAACAGCATCATATTAAACAATACATATTAAACATTTTAATTTTATAATTAATAGTTGTCATTATTATTTGCATTACCTACCTAGCTATGCTGTAAAGTTTTAGCAGTTAAAAATAATTAGGCAGGATTTCTACGTAAATTTTAATAGGCTCAGTGCACAATGAGCTGCCTTCCAAGTGCTAATAGTTTGCCCATTATTCATAATAGGATCTTATTGGGATAAAAAGATATTATGACAAATAATATATATTATATATTTAAAGACCAACAAATATAAAACAAATATTTATTTTTATTGGAATAAATTGGGTTGCCTTAAATGGATAATTATTTTAAGGTGAGTCGTCGGGACACTACTTGATTACACAAAGGATAACCTTGATATAAGTCATAAAAGTATGTAATGAAACTAGTCATAAATGAAATAAGTATGAGTCATAAGTATGAAATGAAACTAGTCATAAATGAAACTAGTGTTCTAGTGATTATATGTTTCTTAATATTGATATTATTTTAAATAAATTCTTTAAAAACCTTTATAGATTTACAATTTTGCTGAAATTTAAGTTTATAGTTATAAAATAAAGCGCCGAAATTTCTGTTTATTAATAATTAAAAGAAAATGTCACTAACATTAAAAATGTTGCTGTACAATTAAATTATTTAAACATTTCTATTCTCTGAAGAAAGGAAATAAATTATAGGAGTAATAAATAAGGAGTTAAATTATAAAACGTGTAAAGTTGAAAAGTCATTACACTGGAATTACTGGTAAGTAATTTAACTTTTATGTTTAATCACACTTCTACATCCATGAGTGACATTTAAGTGGAGTAATTCAATAGGGTGTGAAAAAGAATTGCCGCAGGAATTAAATTAAGGTATTTTTTTCTCCCCCAATTGTTAACTCGAATTTTATCAAATCATCTGCTCAATATTATACGGTAGTATCGCCATTTCAAATGAATAAACTTTTTGTTTAAAGCTTGGTTAATTTAGAAAAAGTCAAATTTAATTTTACCACACATGGCAGAAGAAGGAACAGTACTTTTTAATTTATTGGACCTTGCGAAGCTGGGTTTCCCTGTGTAAAAAATATTGGATTTTTTTCATATGCATCGCTTTAGATGTTCGGTTTTGTGACTTTTGGTTGATTGATTCGAATAAAATGTGGTACACCTCACCTTTTTTCTGTATGCAGAATAAAATATGTTTAAAAGCTTGTCCGTCAGCTTTATGAAATACAAAAAATATTATAATTATTACCATGTAATTTATTTTTGGAACGAAGTTCCTTATCGCACATTCTAGAGCCCGGGAGTGAATCTGAAAAAAAAAAACGACCAAAATCATCGTTACAAAATCACCGTCACGTAATCTACTGATGACGATAACTTGAGTAAAACATGACCGAGTTAGTTGAAATTTGGTACACATGTTCATTTTACCAATGCCCAGGCTGAGTTCTTTGGACATCGCTATCCACCCAAGTCCGCTAGCTACAAACACTTAATTACATACTTTTAATTTTGTCTCTTTTCTAACTCCGCCAGGTATAAGTAGTTAGCAATGTATACTTACTTAGCAGTGTGATTTTATAATTTATATTTAATGAAAAATGTACCGGTTGTCCCGCGACACCACACGTATTTTTATTTTTTTTAAAACGAGTTAAAAAGTGTGATCCATTGACACATTGAATTATAACAATTAGTTTCCGCTTTGACGTTAATAGAATTAAATGATATAATTATATTTATCCGGCGAGTTTTTGTGGAAGTAGTTCATTCATTATATTCTAGAGAAAGTTTCACTTATCTTAGTCATAAATTGTTTACCCTTTTGTGATAATATTATGGTTTATCACAAAATAATTTAGAAGAAACGAAAATATTGTGTGTATTCGATTTTTAAACTGTATACCTTTAATTCTAGAACCTACGCAGTATACTATTTAATTATAATTAACTTTGAATAATCTTATATTCATAATCATGTTATACAGACTGGTATACCCTCAGAAGGAAGAAGCCTTATTGAGAGTAATTTTGTCTATCCAATAACATGGCAGTATAACAGTAACAGATAATTTTGAGAATGTAGGTAGCAGAGCCCTCTTGTTAATAAGAGGGCTTGATACTGTCAATAAACATTATTTAATTAAATTTATATTTAATTCGTTATTATATATTGCTGATGAATCATTAAGCTTGCTTTGCAACAAATTCTAAATCAAAACAATTAATTTTTGAATTTTATGCGTCTTACCCTTAGAATTGTTTGTTAAGCCCATTTAACATTCAATATTTTAACCTGTGGAATAATAATGTAAATGTTAATCTAACTAAACACAATATATTTTAGGAATAGAATTGATGGAAGTGTGCAAATAAAAATAAAAATTAAATTAAATTATGTGAGGATAAGACGGAGGTTAAAGCAGCTAGCTGGTTAAGCTTACTCGGTGACTAGTTCTTGATCCCATATAATTACGAATTATTTAAGCCCTACCTGTAAACGTCACTATATAAGCTGTGACGTATAATGTCAGGTGATTACTACTACTATGTCTTCTCTAGGAGTAGAGCTTTAAGATTATTAACTGTCTATACGTATAATGTTTTTAGTCTGGTGGCTAACGAATGGGTTTTATTAACCCATTCGTTTTTGCTTTTTTAATCCCAATTTTTTCTGTGATAAGTTTAAGTATTTCAATTATTATTTATTTTTATATATTTACTAGCTGAAGTACCCAGCGCAGCCCGGGTTCCTATCTGTCGGAACATAGTTTTACCAACTTAGAAACCTTCCCGGGCATGCGTCCAACCATTTCCCAAAGTTTCATCGCAATCGGATGCCCGGTTTAGGCAGGCATAAGAGACCGACAGACAAACATTCATTTTTATAAATATAGCTAGATTATTTTTATTATTTATTATTTATTTATATTTATAAAATTCTCGGAAGAAGCAACTAACTAGCCAAGACTTAATCAATACATGCAGTTATCTGTCAATACATGCAGCTATCAGTCAATACTCACTTATAAATTCGGGTTCTCAAAAAATATGGAAACAAAACTCGAAAACCAAAATGTTTTCTTTATATTATCTTCGTATGTAAATTGTAAGAGCTGAAACCGACGTTCCTTAACTCTGAAGTAATATTCAAGTTTAGTTTATTTCGTTTTGTGTTTGTATAATAACGCATGCTTCGTTAGAACATTGCAAGTACTTCCAGAAATTGAAATGCTTTTTAAGGTTTTTACAAGGAAAGGGTTCTAAAAAAAAAAAAAAAAGTTTACAAATGAACAGTTACTATACTTTAAATAAATACGTAACATGACCTATTATTTCGTTAGCAATAATTTGTATAAAAATTATTCTATACATAATTATTATTACATAAATATTGAACGCAATTAAATATAACTTTATGTTTTAAATAATTAGCCATTCTTTGAATATGGCTTCAAAGTTTGGTATTGAAAGTTGATTCAACTTCAATATTTTAAAGTCTCAAACTGAAGATTTGTTTTTGGATTATTCAATTTTGAATTAAATCCAATTATTACTAATTCAAATTTCATGTAAAGTTTGATGACTTTGTTTTATAACTCGACGCGATTTTATTTAAACAAATCATCGATTCTTTGATTGGCTGTCAAGTTAAGAGAAGTAGAAGTGGAAGTCAAAATGAAATTCACAGCTCGTATTTATTTTGAAATTATTTGATCTGTCACCTGAGAGAAAAGAAAATACGACGTTAATTGCAAGGGTTGCTCTGACTATATATATATATATATATATATATATATATATATATATATATATGTGTGTGTGTGTGTGTGTATTTATAATAACAATTTTATCTCTATTCTCCTTTTTTAACTTTTTCATATATGTAGTGTATAAATAGAGAATGTATTGGGATGACAACAGGAATTTACTTTGAGATTTTGATTTACACGTTTTGAGGCCCCTTAAATCCAAAAAAGTGATTTTAAAACATTTCAGTCGGTCTTCTTTAGTCTGTGCATCATATCCGCGTGGAGCCTAAGCTGCTAGACTGATTTAGTTAATTATACCCCGAGGCGAAATCGGGAAGTGTATTTTAGCTCTACATTCGGCTACACCCAAAAAATCTAAAAAAAAAAAAAAAAAAAAAAAAAAAAAAAAAAAAAGATAAAAATTATCCCATTTAAATACAAATTTATCCATATAAAAATTTGTCCCGGGAAAGATCTAGTTCCTGAGATATCATGAAAATAAAAAACAATTTCTTGTAGGCATCAAATTAAACTGAATGGAACCATACATAACTATTTAATTTATGTATGCATAAATGTGTTTCTCTTAAGAAATCCACGATTCTAGATTAATATTTACAATCATTTAAAGAAATTTTACAAATCATTAAAATTATAACCTCAAGTCTTGAGGACAATTGAAGAGACAGGTACTAATACATATATGCAGTTGACAGGGCAAGATGATGGAATATAGTGACGCTGGTGGTCTTTGAAGCCCCCACCTTGTTCTTGTAGGATTAATATAAATAATGAAACGACATAAAAAGGGATGAAATGGAGTGTCGGGCTTTTACATAAGTTTAAAAATTGACTGAATTTAATGTGGATTAGAAATGACAGGGAAGTATGTTACAGCATCGGCATGTTATTTAATTATACTTAAAAAATAAGACAATCAAGTTGAATATTAGTTATATTAATTGCTCTGTGTGAATTTATCTCTTGAGTCCTTCTCAGGATCAAATGTGGATTGTTAAATGTTACATACACTGCCAAAATAGATCGAAAATGTTGTTGTCTGAATGATAACTGCTATAAGTATCAAATTCCAAACGCCTACACATTTATTTTCAATAGAGGCTAGTCACGTCCCTTTTTCGTTCCCAATGGTGTAAAAAGATCTTTGCATCTGGCCTCTGTTCTGCTATGACCATTCACATTCTATTATAATGTTAAATAAGTACAAGAAAAACATATATAATAATAAAGAACTTGAATTTCACTTCGTTTATATGCCTTATGTGGGAACCTTATATGTATATTAGATATAATAGCCATAAATACTCGTAGAAATTGTTATTTATATCAGTTTTATCTTGATCAGATGATTACCGATATTAGTTGGAGGTTGACCTCATGAATTTAGAAACAAGAGCCGGTCTCTTTAGTGTCGGTACATCATCCGTAATTTGTTTCAGCAGTATAAGTAGAAACCTTGTAAATTAATAACGACCATTTTTTTCATCCTATAGGAGAAGGAGGGCTGCCTGAAGGATTTCTAACTTACTCAATTTTAGGTTTTAGGCCTATTCTTCTTTATCTTTCTTTTATATTGTTTTCTATTCTTTTGAGATTGTGCCAATCCTTCAAGTTTTTCTTCCTTGTACTATATTCAGAGTTGGTCATTTCAAACTGTTTTTGGCCATTGTATATATGATAAGGATTCATCGAAGGCAGTTGTTGGTTAAATGTGTTACTTGCTGCAGAATTGTTAATTGGTGCAGAATTTGTTCATTTCCACACTGCTAGATTTTCTTGTGTGTACTATATTCAGAGTTCATCTACTGTTTTTTTGGCCAATCTATGCGATTCGATTAGGATTCTTCGAAGGCTGTTGGTTAAAATGTGTAGTCTTGTAACAAAATTTGTTAATTTCCACAATTAATACCTTTGTACTTCTTAATTTCAGTGAACAACAAATGTTCCCTTCTTTCTTATTCTCTGCTGCACGTCTTCTTCAATTGTATACTTGACTTGTTTACAAATTTCTAGCTTGATGTTAGTCAGACACTTTTTTGCACGCTATCTCCTGGACTATATGTTAAGATACTAATTTTAGTACAGTAGTTTAGAACTTTTATACCATGATGATGTAAATCAATTTTACGAAACTAGATGGTTAAACTATGTTGTTTTTACAAGCTTTTATTTAACTTGCAATGTTTGTATGTACTTATATGGATGTGTACAAGTATTATTTAGTTTTAAATAAAATTATTATTAAACCATACCTCTCGAATTTAATTCTAATTAGTTGAATATTTTGTTTGTCTTCAATTAACTTATTAATATTTACTAAAACTATAGATATGTGTTAACCAATCTAAACTTCATTAATGTAAAGTCAGGTTTAATAGATTAACTGAAATAAATATGGTACTTCATGATAAGTGATTTCATCCTCCTCTTGAACTCATGAATAAAGATCTTCTAACAGATTGTTCTTCCATAGTGACATTGATTTGTTAGGGTCTGAACTTGAAGCTAGTTAATGTCTAGTTATTAAACTCCTGTTATTGCTATTCCCTTAGACCTCTAAGGGTTTGAAAGGTGGTAAAGGGATAGACATGGTATCAGATTAAACCAAACAAGGCGATTAAAACGCTTCGTTAATAATATATAACTTGCTGTCAAATAGGCCAAATAAAAAAATCATGGTTGTGGTAGTTTAAAGAAATGACGCAGTATGAAATATTTATATTTTTAAAAATTTCAATGAACATTTTATTTAAGTTAAATAATATTGTATTAGTTTACTAACTTATGTTTATATATAGGTAAGTAAATTTACGTTTAGCTAATCTTGGTCATTAAAATAAATAAATAGATTCAATAGTGTTGTTAAGTTATATAATGTATATATTTATATTACATGCGGTATTTAGAAAAGATGCCCCTGTGGCGGGAGCCAAAATATTATTATTAAGATTGTATATAATTTGGGTAAGCATGTGTTATGCCACAATATGAAGGGTGACCCGCGATAAAATGTCAGAAAGAAACTGGTGGATTCTATGGGTCAAATGCAACAAAAAATGTCGAGTAAGCATATGCCCATTTCTCAATAGTTCTCGAGAAATCGATTTATTTCTTTTTTTAAAGTGTTTCACGAAAATTTCGAAAAACTGCCTAATATCTCAAAAACTAAATGAGATGGAGAAGTTGGGATTGATATCAGTCATCGAAAAATTATTTTCTCTGCAGTATTTGCTTCAAGGAGTATTATGGTGAAAAGCGTAGTACATATTTAAGAAATTGAGAAAGGATAGACGGCCAAAAGTAATGTTTTTTTAATTTTTTTCGTGAATATCTCGAAAACGAAGCTATTCCGGACCCATGTTTATAGGAACTTTTTTTTTCAACGTCAGATTACCTATAAGAACCTAAAGCATTGTAGTTTCGTTCGGGAAACCTTTTTTGCATTAGTACAAGAAATGGTTGTGATCCTAACCGAAAAATTTCACGTCTGGTAATATTCAATTCACCATAATTAAAACAAGTAAGGCGCGCTTCACGTAATAAAAATTTTTTTTAGTCACCCACCATATTGAAAATGTTACATGTGTTATTTTAATAGTTGCATATTCTTTTTCTACACTTCAAGACCTTTAGATTGATGTATAACATGCCATGGTAACTAAACACTTTTTTCAGTCACCCGCCATATTGACCGGGCCGCCATCTTGGAAATATTTAGTGTAAAAAAAGTCCAAAATTTGCCAAGCTGTCTGAAATGCCGAGATGTACCTGTGTGCCAAATTTCATGTTTCTAGCTATAGTAGTTTATGAATTGAAACAAGCCAATGGGCTGACAGACAGCCGTTATATAAGGTTTATTTTTTTACTTTGTACAGAAACCTAAAACTAGTTCGTTGTTCTTAAACTTTAATTATACCATTTGAAAGCTTATGAGAAGCGGAAGTTTTTCCTGAAATCGCTCTACTTCTAACATCTCTCAATAAAGAGTAGAAAGTAATTCTTGGAATTCAGGAATTTTCTGGTCGAATATTGAAAAATCCAAATTTTCAAATGTAGCAGTAACAGGACTTAAAAGATGCTTAGCAGCTCATAATTTGGAAATAAATAAGTGAATCTGAAAGTTTTTTTTATGCTCTTTAACATTTTTCTTCAGCCCGATTTCTCTATCTCATTTAGTTTTAGCGAATTTCCATAGGAAAAATTCGCTAATGGAGCCACTGGCATGGTGGGAGTTGGAGCCGGGACTGTGGCCAAAATACGTTTCAAGGGTCCCTGATCACGAAAAAATAGGTCTTACAAAACTTTATATATATATATGTATAGGTATATGCATTTCTAGCGGATTCCTTGTGAGCACGATAGCGCTCGAACGAATTGACGTATCAAAATGAAAATTGCACCAAAAAATCAAGCTCGTTGAGACGATGATCCCTATTGAAAATGGGATATTTATGACGTCATTAACCCCTCCTAATGAGTCAGCAAATATTTTAAAATAAATCCTACCGCGGGTATCCGCAAGCCGAGCGAATTTCCATTGGAAATTTGTAGTAA
>KZ651135.1:1031286-1048869 GCA_001010745.2 Gerris buenoi | reverse complement strand
ACCACCGGCAACATGAATCCAATGTGTAGGTCTCCTTGCGTTGAACACTTGTTTGTACTAAAGATTTTTTAATGTTCTGCAAGGTTTGTTTTGTAAAGATTTTATATTATGTTTTGTCAACAAATAATACTAATTTGTAGGGTTCGGATTTTTATGTTTTGCCTATATATTTCCATATTGTACTGATAAATGCATGTTTTTGGACATTAGATGCAAAACTAAATATTTATTTACATAAATGGTGATTTAATGTGGTTTTTTGTAGAAGGAGATACTTAGAAGGATGATGGATGATCGAGGGAAGAAGCTGTAAATTTAGGGTTGAGGCATCAATTTGGATGTTTGGTATAAAAAAAATCGCTACGACGGACCATATAACATTGAAATAATCTATTATGACCTGATAAAACATCGAAATCAAAAGCATCCGAAAATTTCGCCTCGAATTATGTAATCGGGGACTTTCTTTGTGCCCTATAAAAAATGTTTTAATAAGCAGTGATCTTTTTTGTTCATCTTGTCGAGAGATCGCTCTCCCGGCTCCCTTATTTCTCTACCCTAAACTTCTGTAATTTACGAAGGGGGAACATCAATAGTTAAAACATCGCTTCAACGATGTCTTATCCCAAAATTTACAGCTTCTTCCACCTCGATCATCCATCCTCCTTTAAGGTATCTCCTTCTACGAAAAACAAAATAAAATCACTATTTTTGTGAATAAATGTATAGTATTGCATCTAATGTCCAAAAACATGCATTTAACGGTAAAATATGCAAAATCATATGCATCTACAAAACATAAAAATATAAACATAAAAACATATTAACATAAAAATCCGAGCCCCATAACAAAACATAATATAAAATGTTGCAAAACATACATAATAAATCTTTACAAAATTAACCTCGCAGAATATTTAAAAAAAAAAACGCAAGAAGACCTATAAAATGATATCATGTTGCCGGTGGTCAATAATTTGATTTAATTAATTTAAAAAAATCATTAATTCGAAACTCATCAAAATCAAGATAAAACAAGTATAAATAAACAGGTCAAGTGGATGCTAGCCAGCACACAGCAAGGGTCCGTAGGCAACACTGTGTTGTTTAAGGTTTAAGTAGTACCCTAGTGATGTTGATGGTGTTATTTAAAATACTAAAAAGCTTACTTTGAACTATTCTATGGGTCTGATATTCTCAAAACACATAAACAAACTTCTGATTAAGTATTTTTTTTGCCATTGAACCGGAAAACAGCCGTATAAATACATTGAAAAGACCATACCTTGGCCCACCTTGGCTTTTGCCTACGGACCCTAAAAAAAAAACTTATTTCTAAATTCAATGTTAATCTCTTATTTATAAAAATCACAAATTTGAATCCCGTCCAAATTAAGATTGTAAATATGGGACATGGTAAAGCTAATAAAGTAACTTGCTAATTTTTTCAGAACTAACTTTCCATACAGCAAAATTTGCTGAAAACAAATTAAATTCTGCTGAGATATGGCTAAAAGTATTAAATTAGTGTATTGTCATCGTGTTCTGAGCAATTTTCATATGTCTAGCTACTCGAGATGTTAGTTAAAAGTTGATTGCAAGATATGTACTGGATATACAAACAAAAAAACAAGAAAGCAAGCTAATAAAAATGTAGTAAAAAGGAGGTGAGGAGGGGAAATGTTCAAGAAAACTATAGTAACATGTCTAAAGGTGTGTTGCAAAAGCATTTTTTTTATTTTGGTTTCCCCCCCCCCTCCCACACGAACAGGGTTAAGGGTTCCCAATGGGGTGGGGAGGGGGGTTGAGGGATATGTCGCGGCTTAGTTTTTCAAGGATTAAGAGTAATAATGAATACTAAAAATATCGTAATGGCATTGAAGCTACTAAGGATGTGCCCTGTGAGGGCAACCTCTGGGGTATACTAGGCTTTCAAAGTATGGTCAATCGTTAGCGCGCTCTAGCGGCCAAACGAATAAAGCTATTGAGCTGGTTCTGGTTTTATTTTTTAGAAAATTTTATCAGCTTTCTTTTTGATAAGAAGTAATTTTTCTCCATGATGCGTCGTTTCGGAGTTATAAGCAAAAAACTAAAAAAACGTCCAAAATTTTATGGTTTTTCACCATTTTCATGGTGAAGCCATATCCGAATCTAGTCGATAACTGGATTTTCAGATTCAGCACCCCAAAAAACATAAAGATCCGTCGAGAAAAATTCTTCAGCAATTTTTTCCTGAATCAACTACTTTCCGCTACCAAATGACTGGACTATTATCTAAATAAAACATATCTAAATAGTGACCGATCATTTTATCAAAACTAAAGTTCCAATTATTAACATTACATTTTTCACTTCAAATAGATATAATAACTCATCTAAATAGTGACCGAGACTTTTATCAATACTAAACGTTATAATTATTAAGATAACATTTATGATTTACTACCGATAAAAGTAAACGTTTGTTTGTTGATTTGTTAATCTTTATATAGATTTAATAACTTATCAAAATAGTTTTGATTTGTTTTATATTGAAAGCTGTCACTTTTTGATTAAGGCATGTAAACAAACAATGCGCTTTCTTTATTACATCGCCCGTGTTTTGTTTATTGTCTCGGGAATGACAGTTCCCCGTGTCATTCTTGGGCGGAATTTACTATGAGAACCTCCCCTTTCTCCACCGGAGAACCTCCCACTTATCTCTATCGCGCTCTTATCAAACATTTATATATCACTCTCTCTCTGAACTTGTTTGTTTACCTTTCTCCCCCCTTATCTCCTAATGCACTCTTATCAAACAGTTATATATCACTCTCTCTCTCTGAAATTGTTTGTTTACAAAACTTTTTTAATAATATAGATAGAAATTTCTCGAGAACTATTGCGAAATGGGCATATGTTTATACTCGACATTTTTTTGTTGCATTTGACCCATAGAAATTTTATCGCGGGTCGCTCTGTACATAATTCAAATTCATATTTGTATTATGACCCCTGTTTGTTAATAAATTCGTGCCTTGTGACCTTGATTACTAAATTTATTTGAAATTGATCAATATGATGTAGAGATAAGAACACTGACAGCATGTTTAGTTACTCTATCAGATTAACAATTCATCAGATCTAATTACATTATAGTTTGTTTATTCAAGTTCATTATGTATTTCCTGTTGCTATTGGAATCGTGTTATGTTACTCTACAGGTTTGCTTAAGGGTTGCTAATTGTAATATTTGACCCTATGAGGACTCGGTATATCGATTTTCGCCTATATTTAATCTCTGTCCGTCTCTTATACCTACAATGTCCTATATGAAATCGAGAGGACTGGTTGGCTTCGTTATTTCATACCAATTATTATTATTCCTAGAGGTTACATTTGCAATTCCTCTGTTTCCTTAACAACAACAGTAATCTCTATATCCTTCTTGTTTCCACCCAGTGATTCCTGTAAGCTGTGAAGGTTTAACCCGGGGCTTTGCATGTATTACTGAACTAAACATAGACAAACTTACCTCTTTATATCGCTCACTACCTTTTTGAAGTATTTGAGGTAGGATATTCTCGAGATGAACCAGAAATATTATTTATACTTATACGTAAGAAAACGTGAAGATAAATGAAACCATTATTTTTTCAAACATTTCTAGTCCATTTCAATTAATGTATTGAGTATTCAAGTTAATTAACGAAATTCTTATGAGTGCCTTATATACTCGTAAGTAAATTGTCTGTTGAGAAATATTTACCCAGAAGCTATCTCATATAATTAGTGTGCATTTTTAAAGTAAAATCAATACTCCAAGGTCATGAAATCTTTCTATATTATTAAAAAAGTATTTTTAACAAATGAGTCCAGTAAGTAAGAAATAAATGGGAAGCCTAAACTAATCAGCAGTTGGAATTAAAAATGTCCTCCCATTTTTACTTTCTCATATCAAGATGGCGCGAAAATTTGATTTTGATATATTAACCCGTTTTGGCACTCTTTTACTTTGTTACCCACCATTTATTTATTTATTATTAAATCCTTGTGAACTATTCTTTTGTTCAAAATTTATTGGAGTAAAGGTTACTTTGCCTTACTAGATAGTCAGACTAACGGATATTGTCAATTTTATTTACAGAAGTGTGATAATCCTTTGTCCCAAGGAAATATTTGAACATTATCCATTTAAGATTGTCAATTAATTTTAAAAAAATGTCAAACACAAGATGAAAACAAACGGTGGGTAACAAAGTAAAATCTTGCCACATCCGACCTAATTTACTTTGTTACCCACTTTAGGGTGGGTAACAAAGTAAAAGAGTACCCACGTTTTGAGGTGTCCTCTGAGTCAAAAAGGCGGTTTAAAAAAAAATATCCGTCTGTATTGATAACGATGTATTCATATTTTCTGGGGTCTGGAAACGAACCGGAACATTTTTGGTCCGAACGAGACCAACAATTTCCCTAATGTCGCTGAAACGGATTAATGTCTTGGAATTTTTGAAATCAGAGACAAAAAATATTAGTGCTTCAAAGCAATTACAGCTTTCGTTGTCTTTGATAAGCTCGGAAGCAACAGAGTATCTATCTAACTTTTACTAAAAAATAAATCTAAACAACTTTTATTTTTTTATTTATTATATTATACAGTCTATATTACATTTATTTGTTTGATACTTTCTTTTTATTTTAATAAATAAATTTAATTTTTTATTTCTCATATGCTTAGTGTATTTAATATTTAGAGTATAATTACTGTAATGACCTGAGAAGATTTGTCAGTCCGGTAAAAAAAAACAAAAAACTTTTTATTAATTCTTATAATTAAGTTCTTATCAAAACAATGTTTTAATTAACTTAATAACAAAAAACAAACACTTAAAAAACGATAAAGTCAAACAACAAACTTTTCTTATATACGATATTTACCTGTTATCGCACTTTTTTTATCCTTACACTAAAGGTAAAGTTATTTTTTACTTTACCTATATATTTTACTTTTTTTCTTGTTCTTAATGAAATTTTATTTTCGATAAAACTCTTTTTATTAAACTTCAGCACAGTTTTAAATTTAATACTAAACCAATTTTGTTAAAAGGATTCGAGTCTCTTGTGAAATTTTGATTGATGAAGAACTTTCTTTAGAAAATATTGTTTTATCTGATGATGACAGAAATAAGTGGATATTTCTTAAGAATCCGTCTCTCCTTATTATTATTATTTTACTAAATATCATGGGTAGTTTTTTTCCGGAATAATTTTAATGTAAAAAATAATAATTGCAAAAGTCCATTTACATAATGAGTAGCTTACCCGAGAAAAGCCCAGTTTCAGATATGATTTCGGACAATGATAAAAGCGAATGGAAATAATCACCAAAAAAAAAAAAATAAAATAATAATAATTGTGTTGTCTTAATCCCATTTTTATGGTTTCTTCGATCCTTTACGAAACACTTATGCTGGAGATGATATGTCTGTCCGTCCGTCACTCTTTGATTCATACCTCTTGATCAAGATATATAAAGTTGAAATTTCAAATACTGAAACATTATTGTGGTATTTACCTGGTTGTCATTACCAAATACAAAAACATTGTGAACCCCTGGAGGATCGAACCAGGGTCCCTTTAATTTGTTTGATTTTTGGGGCCTTCCGTCTAAATTCGTCTATATTATTTTCATATAGTGCAGGATGGGGAAATAAAAATATGTTATTTCATTTGATGATAATAACTTATGTATTTGCTTATTAATCTACAAAACTCTAAAAAGTACTTGGATACAAGTACTTTTTTACTCTGTGATTTTTTCTGATTCATTTTACATCATAGAATGAAATTAGATGAAAACGCGAACTCCAATTTTCTAATTTATCAAAAAGCTAGCATTATTATTGAGACATTATCAACCATATAAATTCAATTTGGTATAGGCAAATTCAATATATTTATCATCAATGATGACACTTAAATCTATAGTGATATGGACCAACTTATAAGTTCCACTGCCTTCTTTAATTATAATTATAACAAAGTACATCTCTGATTACAGTGACCTGTTTTTATGAAGTAATGGTGTAAAGAGGGCGTAATAAGTTATTAAATGGTTTTACTTTTCACCGCCTCATAATCAAGATTAAGAAATCCTTTTTTATTATTTTTAAATAAGCAGCTCTTTATATTTTTACGTAATAACTATTGACTTGAATATAATTCAAAGGCTACGAAAACCCTTAAAAAATTCTCTATTTTGGGGTTTCCTTGATCTTATATTTTTAAGTCTTAAATGATTCTAGTCTATGCAGTATTTAAGTTTATATTTTATATTTTTAATTTACATCATGCAATTAAAAATATAATAAAGTATAGAATTAATTATTGTAAAGACTAAAATATAAGTTATCAAACTTTAGCATGAAATTGCTAAATTTCATCTAATAGTTAAAGTTAAGCTAAATTCTCCCATACAATTATTAAAGAAAATGTGTGAAAAAGGTGTTAGATTTAAAGGAATTGCGTATGGTGTATTGCTAGAAAAACATATTTATGTATTATTCATTTAAAGAAGTCGTTTGGAAAATATTTTCTATAAAAACATGGTGCCCTTCTAGGAGCTTTGAGCGAAGAGTATATGCTTTTCATGTGATAACTGGCAATTTTCCTCTGACTAGGTCATACCCCTGTAGCTGTTTTCTATTGTATTTTTTCAATATCGCAAGAAGTATATGGGGGCACTTGTTTTTATTTCATTTTCTCCTAAAAATATTTCCGCTTTCATAAGCCCGTAAAAAAAAATATGGGAGGTCTTGGTTTTGGAGTCTCTTCTTTAATAATATTTGAGTATATTCTATTGGTCACCACCCTTGATGAAAAAGTATAAAATCATTCAAAATAGGGGCATATTTTAACCTTCTTTTATTTATTTATTATTTTCTTTATTGTTCGAAACAATATTATCAAAATAAATATTTGTTAGGATTAAGGATCGCGTCCATCTATCTAACTCATCTTGATTATTTTACAAACCGTAGGCTGTTCAATATAGTCTACTACGTAGCACGTCTTCAGCTAGCAGTTTCTTGAGTAATCGGGACGAGTTGGATTCCTTTCTGGCTTGCTGGTCAGCACTCTCACTGGTCAGTGTCACTTGCCTGGAACTCGCACCAGATGTTCCTTGATATATTGTGCAACTGTATTGTAATATATTTTGCCCTCGGCAACCACCTTAAATGTACACAATTCAATCGCAGCCTAACTTTTGTAATTAATGCAATTATTGCATATAATAGATGAATTCATTAATTTATACTAGCCTTCACCCCGTGGCAAAAGCTCATGCTAGGAATCAGTAGCTGTTTCATATTATCATTTTAGCCAAGTGATTTAATGAAATACCTAAATAGTTTCATATCCATAGCCTTTGATGAAAAATAATCAACACTATGCAATGATGAATGATGATCTTTCATTCCATTTTTAAAAATAAAAATAAAATACCCTGCAAATCGCATCAGGTTGGAGGTTATTTATTGAAAGTAAATGCAATCATTTAGTTCATAATAGTTATTTTTAAATAAGCACACGTTAAAAAACCAACATATGCGTTGGACGATGACGATTAACAGTTAGTCGTAAACAAAGCAAGTGAGAAAAAACATTTTTGTATACGTAAAAAATCAATTACCTTGAATGTTATAGAGATGGTTTTTTTTTTTTACGTTTCCTCACTACCAATAGTAGGAATAGTATTTTCACCAAAAATGTTTTTTTCGAGATTTCAACGGATTTATCCGTTTTAGGTGTTTTTAAGACCTCCTGAGTGGTTTTCAGCATGACGTATGTATGTGTGTGTGTATCATCGTAGCGCCCAAGGTATTTAACCTAGAGAGTTGAAACTTGGCAGAAAAATCAGTCCTAACCTGTAGTTGTGCCGCCCGGAAAAACTACTTTTTCCTGCATCTTGAACCCAGTTTGCTTAGTCAGCAAAACTTAAAAAAATGGAAATTTAAGAAAATGGTCCTGATTGAGTTGAAATTTGGCGCGAATCTTATGCGATCTGTATGACAAACAAGCCCGCCAAATTTCATTTTGATATTGGCCGCCATTTGAAGTTATAAATTTTTGAATTTTTAAACTTTGACGGTTAATAATACTGAAATTACATATAGGTTTTTGACTTATTGCATATCGTTGGGACAGAAAAAAATTAAGGAACAAATATAAAGAAAACCCGATGAAATACTATTAATTAGTTTAAAAGTTATAAGTGAATATAATTATTTATTAGTGCGATAATTTTGATGACGTCAAAGTTTGTTTACATCTGTCAAAATACCGCCAAACTTCAAATAATTAAATAAAATATAGGTATTAAAAATAAGGTTTTTTTTTCAAAGAATGATAATAAATCAGTTAGTTTATAACGGACACCCATCCAAGTACTGACCACGTCCAATGGCCAGTAGACGTGGCCTCTGAAGTGAGGAAATGTTCCAAGGTACCACGTACCCGATTTTTTTGTTTTTTTTTTAATATCTATAACCAGCCATTCACGGTCCAACTTGGTCGTAGGTACGGCACGGAGCGGGGCTTGTTTGATCCGTACCGGATCTCACTAGGCTTACATGTTGCCAACCACCCCACTAACAGTCCTACTGTCGCACCACATTGGCTCGTTAATTAGTGTCGGATGGACCGTGAATGGCTGGTTTAAGGTCCTATTTTAGGTGAAACTAAACATATATTATACTATTTGAATAATATTAATGTTTTATATATCATGAATAATCATGAATGATAAAAGCAAAAAATAAATAAATAAAAACAAAACAAAAATTTGGCTTATTGGCTTCTTAAAAATTAGAATAAGCCAAGTAGAAATCTAAAATTTGTAAACTTAATCAGGGATAAGGGTTTTGTCATTATGTCAGCTCGGTTGTCATTTGATGGAACGTAACGAATATTTATAATTTTCTTGTTGACTAAATCTTTGATAAAATGGTGTTTGATGTCTATGTGTTTGCTTCGTTTACTGTTCTCGTATCCTTTAGTTAGGTCAATCGCCCCCTGGTTGTCAACCAACATAGTTACGTCTTGTGGTTCGACAGCCTCCATGTCTTGAACAATTCCTTTTATAGATATGAGCTCTGCCGCCGTTGCTGCTGCTGCGATGTATTCAGCTTCTGTAGAGGACAGTGAAACACATTTCTGCTTTCTTGAAAACCAAGCGATTAGATTTCCATGGTAGTAAATAACTGATCCGCTGACACTCTTCCGGTCGACTTTGCTGCCTGCCCAATCTGCGTCAGCATAGGCTTCTAGAATTTTTGCATTATTGTTTTTCTTAAATTTTAATGTTACATATTTGGTTTCTTTTAAATATTTAAGAATTTTCTTAGCGTTCTTCCAAACTTGATCGTTAGGTTTGTCTAAAAATTGACTTAGATACGATACCGCGTAAGTAATATCGGGTCTGCTAGCTACCGCAATGTACATGAGACTTCCGATGAGTTCTCTGTAAGGAACATCAATAATTTCTGAGTTTACGTCAACTTCTAAATTATGTTCCATAGGCGTCCGTGAGCCTTTGCAGTCTTTCATATTGAATTTATCTAAAGTTTTGTCTATCATTTTCTTTTGAGATATTTCTAAAACGTTATTTTCGTGATTAATTTCCATTCCAATAAAATTTTTACATCTTCCTAAGTCTTTAATTTTAAATTCTTCTCTCAGTAAATTAATTATTTCGTCAGTATCTTGTCCTGTAATTAAAATGTCATCTACATATACGAGTACTAGTGTCTTGTCTTTAACGTATAAGCAAAAGTCGTTCTTCGATCTTGTAAAGTTATGTTTTTCCAAAAATGTATTAAATCTTTCATTCCAGCATCTAGGGGCTTCTTTTAGTCCATATAATGATCTTTTTAATTTATAAATTTTATTCCTATCTGCTAAACCTTCAGGAGCTTTTATATATACGTCCGTACTTAAATAGCCATTTAAAAATGCTGTTGGTACGTCGAATTGTCTAATTTGCCAATTGTTTGTGACAGCGAGTGAAAATAACATACGCACCGTCGATAATCGAGCTACAGGTGAATACACATTTTCCTCACATGTCTCCTGGCATCCTCTTGCAACCAATCTGGCCTTCTTCAAGTCTCCGTCTTTAGTCCTGAATACCCATCTTGTGTCGATCGCTTTCTTTCCTTTAGGTAACTGTGCCTCTTCCCAGGTTCCTAATCTTTGATGTGCATCAAGTTCCTTCTTCACAGCATCTTGCCATTCTTTACTTCTATTTATTGCCTCTTCATAAGTTACAGGATCATTGTCTGCAATTAAGCAAAAGGCTGAGTAAAGTTCGTAGTCATTCAATTTAGCAGGTTTGTTAATATTTCTTTTTGGTCTGTCTGTTTCAGTTGTTTCAGATTGTTTATTAGTTTCATCTAAATTTTCACTATCACTGTTCCAAGAGATTATATTTTTAGATTCGGTCTTGATATCTTCTTTGTATGGTAATGAATTTTCGTCGAATCTTATGTCTCTAGCGTTAATAATTTTATTTTCATTTGGTAACCAAACTCTATATCCATTTATGTTGTATCCGACCATTCTTGATTCTGTTGCCCTTTCTTCAAATTTTTTTGATTTAGGTAATTTGTAAGTCCATGTTTTACATCCGAATACTCTTAATTTTGATAAGTCCAGTTTGCCATACCATTTTTCTGCTGGTACTCCACCGTTTAATGCGTCTGTTGGGCTTCGATTCAGTTGATAGGCTGCGGCTTGAATTGCTTCACCCCATAAAAGCTTGGGTAAGCCGGATTCGATGAGCATTGTTCTGGCTTTGTCTATCAACGTCCTGTTCATACGCTCAGCAACGCCATTTTGTTGGGGACTATGAGGAATGGTTGTTTCAATTTTTATTCCCTTAGAATAACAAAATTGTTTGAAATAATTATTAATGAATTCTTTACCGTTGTCACATCTTATTCTACAGGTTTTCTGATTAAATTGTGTTTTTAATTCTTTAATGTAACCGATTAAATTTTTTGTAGCTTGATTTTTGTATTCTAAAAGATAAACTTTAGTAAAATGTGAGTAGTCGTCAATGATTGTTTGGAAATATTTAATTTTTGGAAAGTATTTTTGGTCATTATTTTCTATTGATATAGGTCCACAAATGTCAGTATGAAGGAGTTCACCTATTCTGTGTGATTTAGGATGATCTACCCTTTTAAACGGTAATCTTGTGGCTTTCCCACGTAAACAGCTGTCACATTTTTCACTGCTTACTGGTAAATTTAGTAACTTTAAGCCTTTTCTGTTTAGATGACCTAGTCTTCTGTGCCATAAAGTTTCGTCTCTAATGTTTAATATACTATCTGATTTAATTGGATTTTCAAAATTTATTGCATACAAATTTCCTATCATTTCACATTCAATATAAAAGTTTTTATTCCAAATTTTAGCTCCATATTTATGAAATGTTACTTTCTTACCTGTTGATGTTAATTTTCTGACTGATAGCAAGTTTATACTTAATTTTGGTACGATTAATGCTTCAATATTAATATTAAGTCCATTATATTTCACTCTCAATACACCTTTTTTCTTGGCCACTAACACTTTTCCATCTGCAATTCTTAAGTTGATTTCATTTTTTAAATTTTCAATTTTTTCCATGAAGGGTTCCATAGATTCCATCACTAAATTATCCGTAGCACCTGAGTCGATAATAAATTGAATATTTTCACATACTGGTTTTGAGTTGATAGTACTCATTACTATAAATGATAAATTTTCTTGTACTGATTGAATATTGCCCTGTCTTCTTCTAAAGTTATTTCTTCCTGAGAAATTTCCTCTTCCTCTATAATTTCCTCTGAAGTTATTGCTATAATGTTCTGAATAATTTTCTTTTTTCTTATTTCCAAAATTTTTGTTACTATTAAAAGGTTTGGGCGGATATGATGAATTTTGATTTTGATGGTATCTTGATCGATTAGCACTAAATAAATTTTCATTTTGGATCATATTTTCCTGATTATTTGTAAATTTTAATTCGGCATCCAAAAGGCGACTTTTCACAAATTCTAATGTTACACCAGTTGTCATTGTCTCAATAGCAGTTATAACAGTATCATATTTTTCTGGCATTGTTAGTAGGAGATGACACACTTTGTCACTATCATCCATTTTAGCACCAATAGACTCTAATTTTCTTATAAGATCGTCGAATTCCACAAAATGATCTTCTAATTTCTTTTCAGGGTTGAATTTTAATGTCAAAAGTTTTTTTCGTAGATATAATTTTGAAAATGTACTTTTCCTTTCAAAAATGGCTTCTAGTGCTTTGATCATTTCTTTGGCAGTTTTTGAATTTTTAATGTATTCCAAATGCTTATCACTAATGCATTGAATTATTATTGATTTCGCTTTAGCATCTGATTTCTTGAATTTTTCGATATCCTTTGAGTTTGGATCTTCATCTTTTTTTAATACGTCTGTGACACCATGAGCTTCAAGTATAGCTGTCACCCGAAATTTCCAATTATTGAAATTTTCACCATTGAATTGAGGAAACTGATTGAATGAAAAATTTGATGGGATCGAACTCATTTTTAATTTTAATTTTAATTAGTTATTATTTAAATAAAAATTGAAATTTTGACTTTTGAAAAAATGACAGATTTTAAATTTGAGAGGGATTACTAATATTTTTTATAGTGTCTGGGCTCCATAACCTAAAGAAAGTTGAGAGTTTAATAGCGAGAGTGGAACTGCATATATTCAAACATTCTTTTAAACAAAGTCAATACAGCAAGTTATATATATATATATATAAAACAAGTTATGTCAAATGTCAATTCTTAACATGCAACATGGGTTACATGTTAGTGCAAAGTATCCAAGTAAAAATTATCCAAAAATGTTTTAATTAATGTACATGCTTAATGTACCAATAAGGCTATAGATAGATGACTATATTATCTCCAGAAACTTTCTTGTTATTCAAATCTGGGTATAATGGCTTGAATTAAAATTTATTAATACAATATAGAACCTAAATCAATTACATTAAGTTAAAAATAAAATAAATTAACAAAAGATTACTCAATAAAGTTTTATTCAGTATGAGTTAGTTGTTAGTTGGCTCCAAATAATACCGAATAAATTGACATCTTTTTCAGAAAAAATTGTTCAATAAGAGAATCTACTTGACAGCGGAGAAAAAAATAGAGAGGCGTCTATAGCAGCTCAAGTTTTTGCCGTCATATCAGTTTGTCCAACTAAGCAAACAAAAAGTATTGTTTGCACAAAAGTATTATTGCAACAAAAGTATTGTTATTTACTTCTCAAATATAACCTTTTTTGAATTACGATGTGAAACATTTTCTATTGATACATTCTCATTCGCCTGTCTTTCTCAAATTATTAATAATAATGATTAATTTATTTAGACGAATAATAACAATATTTAATTAAACATAATTTAAGAATATCACAGTGGAACCTCGATATTACGAACCTGAATAACTCTGTTTAACTTAAGAAAAATATATGTTGTTACTCCGTCATAAAACCTCTATATATTAATTTAAAAAAAAAGTTATAAAGAATTAATTTTGACTTCACTTTAAATCTCTTAATGATATCAGGTGACTTACGTATCTCTGTATCAAATTGTGTTCCAACAGTTTTTTACACCTTATTTTCTAGGAAAATGTTTATGTGATTTGCAGATACGTCAGTTTGTTCTTTGTCTGTGTTTCAAAATTGGTTTGTCTCTTATAAATATCAGTTGACTTAAGCCTATCCAAAAATTTGTTTCACCTTATTTTCTAGAAAAAAGTTTGAGATTTACAGATACCCCAGTTTTTTTGTTTTTTTTTGTCTATGTTCTGAGTTTTTAAATTATTTTTTTTCTCTCATAAATGCATCTTGACTTTCTTGACTTAACTAGGTACTTTTGTTCCAAGTGGAGTCTAGGTTAGAAGAAAATTCTTTTTTTATCCAGATCTGTCAGTGACAATTTCTTTTATTAGTTTCACTCTAGATTGTTACCGTTTTTCTAGTTTCGTCTTCTGGATCTTCTCCAGCTCTTCGTTTCGGCGTTACAATTTGTAAACTCTGGTTCTACTCAATATTTTTCAATTAAACCAAGCTCAAAACATGCGCATCATGTTTGTTAACGTACGCAATTCTGACAGCAGAAAAGAAGAGGGGGAGTTAATAGAGATATTACATATAATCTTCAATAGACTGATTGACTAGAATTTAGTCAATCGGCGTGAGAATTTACCAAAATCGCAATGATATGCTTATTTAAAAATTCCTTTTAGACCTAAAAACTCAAGAAATTTTACTAATTTTTTTAAAACTAATATATTTCCTTGCTAAGCATCCATGTTAAGTATTTTATTCCTTTAAATGACTTGATAAGAATCAGTTAAATTTATAAATCTCAGAGTTCTAGATTTGCAGTCCCCTGTTGACCACGTATTGTCCCTTCTTTCTCTTTTGTCATACCCCAGCATTCCCATACCGACTGATGTTGAAGTTCCAAGGATATTTGACATGCCTTTCTCTCCCTCCTAAATTCCTACACTGTACTTAGTACTTATATTGTCATATATACCTCTCAATTTTATCCAAAACTAATATTTCAAATAAAAATGATTGACGAACTCTTCTTAATATATTAGCTTCTAATTATATTTCCTTTGTTGTATTATTACAGTCTATAAGATTAGAGTTGGCACAATCGAAGGCGGGAAACAACAAACGTGGAGGTAGTTTTTGGGTTATAAAAAGGGATAATCGGTTTTGACATGTTATATTTTTTTTGTGGAACAGGGGTAGAGTAGAGCATTTCTTTTTTCTGAAGTTGCATTCAACATGGGGGACCAATAAAATCGTTTCCCTCAAAATTTTCCCGCCTTTTGATTGTGCCAACTCTAATCTTATAGACTGTAAATCAAAGGGGTCTTATATTCTTTCGTATTTTTTTTTTTTTAATGTTATAAAGGAAACCTACTATAAATAGGCCATAATTTTAATTGATTGTTTGTGTTGTAAAATATCTAATTATTATAAGCATATAATAATAATTTTTGGCAACATCAATCAATTTTCGGTAAAACTGCAGTTATCCATTCACCTAAGAGAGGAGGTTAAGAAAGTGGAGGTGCCCCCCACACTTAAATTAAATTATTAAATAACACTTAAATTTATTGGGATATTATTTAAAACAAAATCTTGGTTTTCAATAAATCTCGACTGTATGAATCACTGAAGAATAGCCCAATTGGTGTCTTTCGATATTCAAGAAGATGATGTTTAGTTTTATCCTTAGGTGTTCAACTAGCACTTAATTTTTAACAAAATACAATATTTTGATGTGATTTTCGTGATTAATATGTGTTTGAATATTCATTTCATGGGTTTTCTCCCATAAAATGGAAAACTGGAAAAATGGAAAACCCCAATTTTGATTTTTGATTATAAATATTTAAATGATTGACTATCGAATTTTAGAATGTAAAACGAAACCATTTAAAAAAAAAGATCAACATCAGAGCAATTCAATAAGTTGGGTCAGATACGACATATATTTGCAACGATTATAATTGAAAATAATTTTCTCGTAAAAAAGAATTAAACCTAATATTACATTGATTGAGTGTCTAGACTTAGACTTATCAAAGTTTAAAACTATATGACATTATCAACTTTATACTGCTAGTCTGCTTTGAATGTTGTTATTAAAATGAACCGAACTGATGGGTATATCAATTTGTTGCAATGATGCTTTGATAGTATGTATAATAGGATACAAGTTATCGAAACATGTCCGTTTAAACATTTTGTTTGGTGTTCTTTTAAATTTTCCTTTTAATGTTGCAGTATTAATATAGTTTTTGATATAATGACATTTTGCATTTTTCCATTTATTTTTATTTTTTATCAATGACAAATTAGTGTGAATTTATATTGGCTGATGATCCTCTTAAAACGAAGAAAACGAATCGGAGGTCTTTTCGTTTTGCCTGAGCTGGCGTGAAATGAAATTTTGGTTAGTTAGTGTCATAATATTATCTGTTTTAGAACATGCATGCTCATGGCAACAAAGTGCCGAAGATACGGCTAAAATAAGTGGTATTTCTTGGTTAGAATGGTTCTATGATACATTTTATAAAATTTTTTATGTCATTTTGATGACGGCTATTACCTTGTGTGCGCTTTATAATTTCGTAAAAAATAAATTCGGAAATAAGGTCGAAGGAAAAGGATGGGGTATTGACAGTTCTAAAGAAATGGATAGCTATTCTAGAGTTCTTTCCCTCATAGAAACGCCTACGAAAAACAATTTAGTAGAGAAAGACCAAAGTGGGTGTTCGACAATAAATTTTTCGGAAAGTGAAAATCAACTTAGACAAAGACTACGACAGACTCAAGAGGAAATACAAAGCCTGAGAAACCAACTGACTCACTCCATGGACAACAAAACGGAACTGGAAAGTACCCTTGCTCTGATTGATAAAGAAAAAATGTCTACGGAGATGCATCTAGAACTAGAAAGGGTTCAAGGTGTTCTCGAATTAGAAAGAATTAAAAAAGATAACTTAGCAGTTAAGAGAGAAATCCAAAAGCTTTTGGAAGAGAAAGATCTGACTGAAAAGGAAGTGGAGAGGTTGGAAAGAGACGTCAGGATATCTCACAGTGCCGTCGTTGACTCTGAATTCCTGGAAGAACGTCTATTGTCAGTAAGAAAGGAAGCAGAAGTTCTAAAAGAACAGTTCAGACTCTTAGCAGAGGAAAAAGAAAAAGCGTCTTCAATTCTCGTCGAATCACCTATGCGTCCCTCTTATCAAGGCGACGTCGATTTAGACAATACCTCTTGGTCAACACCTGATTTTGTTCGTGAATATATGTCTCTGGACTAATCTATTTTGCTTCTTACCTTATGTAATGATTATCTATAAAATATTTTCTTGATAATTTGGATTATTATTGTTCTCTATTATACTGGTAATGACGTTTATAGCTTTTAAATTTAAGACTAAATAGCTGGCCACACACGAGCGGATTTTTACAACGGACCACGAACTTTTCCAACGGATTTGGGGAAATCCGCGGACCCGGTATGTGCGTTAGTGGAGAAACAAACGACAGGACCTTGTCGGCGGACATGGGATCCGCGGACCCCGTCTGTCGTTGTCAACACACACGCACAGACCAAAGTTTATTATTTGTACGCGGATTTTGCTCTTTATCATTTTACTATTTCTCACCCAAATAACGTTTCATTCCATATCCGTTCATTTCCGTATTCGTATTATTTCTCACTAAATTAAATTCATTTTTTCAAGTAAATTCTTCAGTTTATTCAGTCTTTTTCAGTCTATAATTCGGTTTTTATTCAGTTTTACTTTTCTCACTCTGGCATTTATTTATTCTTATTCATATTTATATATTATAAATATATAACATAACATATATATTGATATATTTGTATTACTATTTATTTGTATACCCATCAAAACAAATAAATATGGCTAAGGAGTGGAAAAATGTTCACATTGAACATTT
>KZ651135.1:1014405-1026157 GCA_001010745.2 Gerris buenoi | reverse complement strand
AAAAAAAAATTTGGTTCCGATTTTTTTGGAACAGAAGCCATTTTTTTGTTTACTAAAATAACTGGACTAAAAAGTAATTATATTAAATGAAGTGCAAATCAAACAAAAAGAATTTTCGCAAGCTCAAATTATACCAAATTAACATGATTTTACAACTGCGGACTTTTTAATTCCACAGAGAGAAAAAAATAGAGGAAATTATTTTATGTGACGGAAGTCTTTTATAAAATGTTTAACTAGTTGATGATACGATACTTAAACGGTTATTTGAAGCTACATAATATGTATATGTATATATATTATGATGTGTATATGTATATATGTATGATACTAGCTGGATACCCGTGCTTCGCTACGGAGTGTTATTTTAATTTGATAAGATTATAAACTAGTGCACAGTGCACCGTCGAGAAAAATTGAAATTATTTTACTATGTGAGAATATCTAGATTCTATCCCTCCCACTTATTCCCCCCTCCACTTTGATAAGATAATTTGCAAATATCCTAAATTTACTCCCTCCTAATGAAAATATGACAAAACTGTACATAACAATAATTTCTGTACTCTTAAAGAGGTTTACAACGATATGTATCATAAAGGGTATTAATTTCTTTGACTCAAAAAGAACATACATGCACACACACACACACGGTGACTTTTATATATATATAGAAGATATAAATATAAATTTCCATTTTACCCCCTCCTAAATGAAAATATGATAAAAATGTACACAACAACCATTAATTTTCTCTTAAAGAGCTTTTCAACGGTATGCATCGTGAAGGGTATTCATTTCTTTGACATTTGTACCCCATACCTCTGTGTACCAAAATTTAAATTTCGAAAATTCATGTAGACAGTGACCTCCCCCTTGCTTTGAAGGAAAAGTGTGTATATTCATCAAATTGGGACAAAACTATAGATTTGTATAAAAGACATACCCTAGAACAGATACTCTTCTTTTTATATAAGATATAGCTATATTTTTCCATTTTATCTCCTCCTAAATGAAAATATGACAAAACTGTACATAACAACAATTACTGTNATAAATAAAATAATAATAATACTAATAATTATGTACCAGAGCTAGACAGAGTCTTCGCTCTAGCCAGTATTGGCTATTGAAGACTCTCGTTTCAATTCTGATAGCCTTATTACATGTAATATATATGTATGTGAGAAACGGAAATAAAGAAGAATTTATATCTTATATAAAAAGAAGAGTATCCGTATGAGGGTATCCTAATTTGATGAATATTTACACACTTCTTCTTCAAAACAAGGTGAAGGTCACTGCCTACATGTGATTACGAAATTAAAATTTTGGTACACAGGGTTACAGGGTACAAGTAATGAAAAACCTTCATCTTCATTATGCATATCGTTGAAATGCTCTTTAAGAGTACAGTNTAAGAGGAACACACCTACAAAATTTCATGGTCGTAGATCCAGTGGTTTCAGAGATATCGTGATGTGTCAGTGAGTGAGTGGTATTTGGATTTTATATATATAGATGAGGGAATAATATTGAATAAAGAAGGAGAAGAAAAAGAGGACCAAATTACACTTGATTTGTAAATCTTTCATAGTTTAATTTTCTTTAGGTACTTATTAGACAACAGAGTTTACAACCTATCTTACAACTTAAAATCTCTGTCTGTGCTTTTAATTTTTTTTATCAATGGTGATAAGCCAAAAGAGTAAACCAATCCCTAAACCAATCCCCAAAAAAAAGAGGAACACACCTACAAAATTTCATGGTCGTAGGTCCAGTGGTTTCAGAGATATCGTGATGTGTCAGTGAGTGAGTGGTATTTGGATTTTATATATATAGATTAAATTATATAGAATTGACCGAACAGTCGTGCACAGTCGCTAGTATGAGATCCCGGTCCGTCGTCCGTTGAAAGTCTGTCGAGCATGCTGGACAGACCTGGGTCCGCGGACCAACAATGAAAAATCCGCGGATTTGCCCCACACACGAGCGAACGGTGTCGGCGGACCGAGTTGAAGGACTAGATCCGACGGACGGGGTTTGCAAGTTAGTGGGGGAACGACAGACCTGAAATCCGCGGACCGGGTCCGTCAAAAAATCCGCTCGTGTGTGTCCAGCTATTAACAGGTTATTAATAAACTAAAAATTATATAATTTTTAGGGATTGGTTTACTCTTTTGGCTTATCACCATTGATAAATAAAATTAAAAGCACAGACAGAGATTTTAAGTTGTAAACTCTGTTGTCTAATAAGTACCTAAAGAAAATTAAACTATGAAAGATTTGCAAATCAAGTGTAATTTGGTCCTCTTTTTCTTCTCCTTCTTTATTCAATATTATTCCCTCATCTATATATATAAAATCCAAATACCACTCACTGACTCACTGAGTCACTGACACATCACGATATCTCTGAAACCACTGGACCTACGACCNTATATATTATAAATATATAACATAACATATATATTGATATATTTGTATTACTATTTATTTGTATAACCATCAAAACAAATAAATATGGCTAAGGAGTGGAAAAATGTTCATATTGAACATTTAATCGATTCGTACCGCCAAAAGCCTTGCTTGTGGAAGCTTAACCATGTGCATTACACAAACAAAAATATAAAAAATCCCGTCAAGTACTTGCCAGCAAGTTACTAAAAGGGTTTCTTCGGTCATAAGAATTAATTATAATTATTATTATATATTTTTTTTAAACAAAAACATCTATTGTTCACTTTTAAAAATCAAGATGAGCATATATTAGGTATTATTCTTTACTATCTTCGGTATGCGCTTATTAAATTCTTTTAGGGGTAAAATGGCCCCCTGGTTACGCCCCCCCCCCTAAAATTTTTAAGAATTGACTTTTTTATGTCAACTCCCGGAAATATCATTGGACCACAGAGACGCATATTTTTGTGTCTTTGCCTTATTTTTAGGACCTGTCCTATTGGGCTAGCGGGGGGGGGACATTTTTTTGCGTTTTGTTTTAATTTTTAGGGGGGTATAATGGCTGCCAATTTAGAAACAAAATATATTTTTGTGAACCGAATTTCAATTCCTTTCAAATGATACCCAACTTTGATTTTTCAAATCACAAAAATTTTAGGGCCCCCTAGTTACGCCCCCTAAAATTTTTAAAAATTGACTTTTTTATATCAACTCCCGAAAATATCATTGGACCACAGAGACGCATAATTTTGTGCTTTTGGTTTCAATTTAGGACCTGTCCAAACAACAAAATATATTTTTGTGAACCAAATTTCAATACCTTTCAAATGATACCCATCTTCGATTTTTTAAATCACAAAAATTTTGGGGCCCCCTAGTTACGCGCCCCTAAAATTACTAAAATTTTCCTTTTTAAATCAACTCCTGGAAATTTTATTGGACTACAGAGATTTATATTTATGTATTTTTGCCTTATTTTAGGACCTATTCTAATGGGGTAGTGCAGGGGGGGTACATTTTGGGTTTGTTTGAATTTTTTGGAGGGTAAAATGGCCGCCATTTTGAAAATGCGATACATATTTGTAATCTACTTTTCAATACCTTTGAAATGATACCCAACTTGAAAATTACAAAAAATGTAAAATATTGCGCGGTGATCGCAATTGATCGCAGATCGCAGAAATTTGGAGTGTTAAAGTTCGCAATAGGTTTTCTGTTTTNACATTGTTGTTATGTACAGTTTTGTCATATTTTGATTTAGGAGAGGGGTACATTTAGGATATTTGCAAATTATCTTATCAAAGAGGAGGGGGATATAAGTAGGAGGGATAGAATCTAGATATTCTCGATTCTCGCATAGTAAAATAATTTGTATGCTTTCCTGGTAGTTTATAAACTTATCAAATATAAAAACACTCCGTAGCGAAGCACGGGTATCCAGCTAGTAATTATATAATTCTGAGTTAAGTTTTAAAGTTTTTAAGACTTTAACAATTGATTTAAAGGCATAAAAATTAGAAGGTAGTGCTGTTTTCCCTTTGTGCGTTCCTAATATATATACTAAGTCTTAAGTTATGTACTCCTACTTGGAAATTTATCAAGTCTATTCCTTGTGATTGAATGTTAATAAAGATGTGTCTTCTATGAGCTGTTCACTTGTTAGAAAGCTCACATTGAACAAAAACAATTAAAAAAAAAAAAAAAAAAAACATTATTGAGTAGTGTAATCAAAGGACCTCTTGTTGTTTGGTGTATGATTTATTTGGCTTCTTTCCAAGCGTTCAATTGAAAAAACCTCGACATATTCTAAATACGTCTGAAGTCTAAAGGATAACAATGTATGTTCGGAAACCAGTAAAGGTCTTGTTAACCATAATAATCAATTCTATTTTAAAATGATTTATGACTATTTTCTAACTGAGACAAATCATAGTGGTCTACTTAAACTGATCTTATAGTACCAATTCAGTTATGAATAATATGTAAGCGTGACTGAGTATACTATTTAGGCAAATGTTAAATTACATTTTATCGATAATTTGGGCTCTATTATTTCCTATTTTTTCATTGATCAAATAACTACGTTTATTGTTGAATTACATTTAGTCCAGTCAATGAATGCTCAAAAAGGGGTGTAGAGGGAAATGGAAGGAACACAATTTTTGACTTTAGGACTTTTTTTGGACTAGTTAGGAGGTAAACATACTAAAAGTCCCCACTCCTAGGAGGTGAGCGGGGGGAGGGGGGGCACGTAGAAGGTCCCTAATTTCGGTTTTTCACTTATATCTCGGGAACTATGCGACCTAGCGATAAGACTATTCTATATAAAATTAAAGCTGACAAAATTTGCCACAAGATTGATTATATTAATTTTTTCGCTATCTCACATAGTTTTTGAGATATCCTAGCTCAAATGTCGCCAATTTTTAAAAAAATCATTTTTGCCTCAGGTTTGTTTCCTTATTTGACTAGCTAACTCTACGGCCCTTCATCCTACAAAATATTTATGAGGAAAAAAGTTATAAAGCATTAAATTTCCTTCAAGAATATGTATAATTTTACTATTTTATCTCTATCCGTTCAAAAGTTAAAGCAATTTTAACTTTATGATTAATTTAGAGATTTTGCAGAAAAACTTAACTTTCGTATTTTTAGCTATACCACATAGTCCAGTCAATATAGGTTTTTTCTTCGGAATAATATTAAGCCACGATTTTTTTTCACAGAGAGCTTTGTTATGTCATTGCAAATAATACCTGAAAAGTCCCCAACTTTTTTATGTACACTCCCCTCTTTTTTTGGGGGGAGGAGGGGGGTAAAATTTGAAGGACTTAAAATCAGCTACCTATGCAAGTGGGGTATCATTTTGTATGCATTTTTTAACGCTGAATCGATTAAAACAAGAATCAAGTCGATACGACCTTTAGTTTGGAAGATATAAGGGGTTTTATGAATAAAAAACTCAAATATTTTAATGTACACCTCCTAAAGTTATCACAAGATATTAATTTTCGATTTTTTCCCCCAGGGGCCTTCCTAAAAGTTGCCAATTGGCTAAAAAATAGTATTGATAAAGTTTTATCTCAAACTGATAACGTTAACTGTGCCTAATGTAGGTTGAAATTTAGCAAAAACCTGCGATTTTTAGGGAAAAATCACCGTTTTTTCTTCATTAAATGAAACCTATTCATCCTAGAAACCTGATTCTTGTCTTATTTTATAGAAAATTTTGTTGCCTTCAAGTTTTATTCTCACCACTTTTTTGCCAAAACTTATAGATTTACTATAATTTAGTGGTATTTACCATTTTTCATTTTTTTTGCTAAATTTCAACCTACATTAGGCACAGTTAACGTTATCAGTTTGAGATAAAACTTTATCAATACTATTTTTTAGCCAATTGGCAACTTTTAGGAAGGCCCCTGGGGGAAAAAATCGAAAATTAATATCTTGTGATAACTTTAGGAGGTGTACATTAAAATATTTGAGTTTTTTATTCATAAAACCCCTTATATCTTCCAAACTAAAGGTCGTATCGACTTGATTCTTGTTTTAATCGATTCAGCGTTAAAAAATGCATACAAAATGATACCCCACTTGCATAGGTAGCTGATTTTAAGTCCTTCAAATTTTACCCCCCTCCTCCCCCCAAAAAAAGAGGGAAGTGTACATAAAAAAGTTGGGGACTTTTCAGGTATTATTTGCAATGACATAACAAAGCTCTCTGTGAAAAAAAATCGTGGCTTAATATTATTCCGAAGAAAAAACCTATATTGACTGGACTATGTGGTATAGCTAAAAATACGAAAGTTAAGTTTTTCTGCAAAATCTCTAAATTAATCATAAAGTTAAAATTGCTTTAACTTTTGAACGGATAGAGATAAAATAGTAAAATTATACATATTCTTGAAGGAAATTTAATGCTTTATAACTTTTTTCCTCATAAATATTTTGTAGGATGAAGGGCCGTAGCGTTAGCTAGTCAAATAAGGAAAAAAACCTGAGGCAAAAATGATTTTTTTAAAAATTGGTGACATTTGAGCTAGGATATCTCAAAAACTATGTGAGTTAGCGAAAAAATTAATATAATCAATCTTGTGGCAAATTTTGTCATCTTTAATTTTATATAGAATAGTTTTATCGCTAGGTCGCATAGTTCCCGAGATAAAAGTGAAAAACCGAAATGAGGGACCTTCTACGTGCCCCCCTCCCCCTGCTCACCTCCTAGGAGTGGGGACTTTTAGTATGTTTACCTCCTAACTAGTCCAAACAAAGTCCCAAAGTCAAAAATTGTGTTCCTTCCATTTCCCTCTACAACTATTTATTGACTGGACTAATTTAAAAGTTAAAATTATTCAACAACATATTTAATTATAGGCACTTCTTTAGATTGTTACTCCCCTTAGAAAAAATCAGAAGGGAGTGACAATCTAAAGAAGGTACACGGAATGTTCTTCTTTAGGCTGTTACTCCCCTTATTAAAACATAGAGTGATATTCCTTTGTCTTAAAGTATTGGACTAAACATCCCTTTGTCTTTATAGTTATTTAGTCAAAGTTATATATATTCGAAAAAAACATAAGGGAGTAACAATCTAAAGAAGTACCTAGTTATATTATGTAATATATGTATTATTAATTCTTTTGGAACTTAATTAGTTTGGCAAAATCATACTTTTGTTTATAAAATTTAAATTTAAAATGTGAGTTTCATATTATTTCACAAAATTTTATTTTTATTTTCAACTCCTTATTACATTATTGTAAATAAAAACATTGGCAACTTCTTTACATTCTTGTAATTTATCTATATAACCAGAGGTGGGGAATTGGGGAATGACCAGCCCAGTCGAGAAATCATACATTTTTAAAAACTAGAGGAAAGGAAAAGTTTTGATTTGCGAACTGGATATCTCTGAATGAAAATGAGATTTTCATCTGCTCGAGGAAATGTTTTCTATGTAGCTCTATAAATTGCCACCTCTGTATTATTAGCAACAGGTGCCGATAATATCACTTGAAAATTGTCTCCGTTTTAAAAATAGATTTGTTCTTCTCCCATTTTTTTTTTTTTTTTTTTGTTTTTGGAGATTGCCTGATTTTTTTTTTTTTTTTAAGTTTAAAGCCCCTCCCCTCTTATTTAACCTTTTCAGGAAAATATTAGCGAACCCTTTGAAAAGTATTTAATCCAGTTAGACGGTTAGTTTCTGTTTCTAAAGACGGACGGTAACATGTTTTTAAAAATTAAGTTTTTTTATTCTCTCTCTTAAATCAATTTATCAAAAACTCGATTAAAACTTGGCAATGGCTTTTTAACTTCATATATCTAGTGCTTATTTTTTTCTTGACGCTTATTGGGGACTAAAAAAAAGTATAAATTACCGGGAGCTTAGAATTACTAGGTACTTACTTCGTTGAAAAATAATATTACTATTACTTACTCTAGATTTTCATTTCCTTCTACTTCTTCTTGGGTTATTCCATTATATACAATTTAGATATCGTCTGTAACAGTAAAGTCAAGAGGAAACTGTTTTTAGCTTTAATATGTCCTGGATAAAATTAATTTTTTCTGTTCATAATTGTATATAATGAGGTAATAATGAATCCCTTTTTAGGTTCCGTATATAGGCAAAACGAAGGGCCCTTATAATTTTCTGCGTCTGTTTTGTGTAATACACTCAGCTATGTTATGTGTAATATATCCAAAAACTCGCACATCCCTGTAAAACTCGTACCTCAAAAATATGTGATTAAACTTTTTTTTAAATGCATCATGTTGGGATATTAAATGAAAGAGGAAGACGCCTTGAGTACAAATATGAATTTGAATTATTTTTTTAGACCAATTCATCTTTGAGCGGTGTGTACTTGAAAATTGACTTTTTGGTGCGTCGTATACACGTATAATGAAATAAATAAAACGTTTGAGCAATAGACTCCGGACTCCGGAGTAGATCCATTGCGTTTTGGACAACGTAAATAAACCTGATGTTGTTTTGTTTGACGTCATAATAGTAAACGTTTCAAAAGTTATTTCTAAATAAAAATCACATAGCTTACGTTACCTTCGGTAAGCTCGGAAGCAAACCTTGTATAACTGCAATCTTGAAACTGCTGGGATGACCATGCTGGTTAACTAATTCGTCCGATTTGTTAAATTGCCAATAAGGAACCCGTGTACCTGCTCTTTGTATGCACTTTAAGGACATACTTGGCAACTTCAGTTTAGTTTAAGCTGTTAACGATTCTACTAATTTTGGCTTTTGAGCTTACCAAATTAGCAACGGAAGTATTGTGATAATTTTTTGTCTCATAATTTAAAGTATCACAATAGAAATGCGTTTTAGACATCTGGGGACATTTCTGGTCTTTCGTTCCTTTGTTTTCCATAAAGTTAAAACTACATAATGCATTTTGTAGAACATTAAACATTAGTTTAATGTTGCGTCTGTTGGATCTCTAATTATGTTTATCAAAGAGTAAACTATATTTCGTAAAGAATTTAACATTTAAACTTCTCCAAAAACCATTTTTTTCGATAAAGTAAATATTATTTTAATGTTTATAATATAGCTCTGTAAATACTAAACACAGTTTGGTTTAGTAATTTAACTGAATGGAATGTGAATAATTCAAGTTGGCCGAGTTCAGTCATCAACCTAGACTTTATTATGCATAATGTATTGTGTCAATCGAAGCTATTTGTGTTTATTCAAGTCCATTGCAAAATGTTTACTTAAAACTAGAGGTGTTATCTCAATATATTCTTATCTTTAAGTGCTTTGACGGGGGAAACGCAATCTTATATTTATATTATAACAATCGTATATTTTTATACGCAATTTTTTAAATCGTGTCGTTATGGTTGTTTTATTATTTGATTCACTTCTCTTTTGAATAATTCTTAAAGAAAGCATTATTTTTATTTATTGTTATTATTTCTATATTTCTTTAACTATTTACTTACTTAGTCGGTGGCGCCCTCCTACTTCTATCGTGAGATGTAGGGCAGTGACAGAAATACTTCCACCTGTTCCTATCCTTAGCTTCTACCAAAACTTAAGTCTAAGACATGCCACGCCTCTGTACTTGGATCTTAGTTGAGTAACTTGGGAGGACCCAAGTCACTCTCTTTCTTCCTTCGTCTTGGGGCATCGCCACCTTTTGGTTCTATCTCCAAATCCAACTGTGTCCAAAATGGGGGCCTTAAGGGAAAGAGGGAAAAAAGTAAAGCCCCCCATCGACAATCGAACATGTTGGGTTCGAGCAGCTCGCCCAGCATATTCGATCGTTGATTAGCGCCATTCCAACATGTTAGACTATTTTGTTGGGTTGGGTGTTGTGCTCGACAGCACTCCCCAACTCCAACCCAACGTCCAACATGTTGGGTCGTGGACGGTGAACCGTCGAGCGGCTCGCCTGACACGGCCTCAGTCTGTTTCATGTGCAGCTGAATTTTATTAGTTGCGTTGTGTGATTCTCATACCAAAATGTCTTTTAATGACAACAAACAATTCAAGACCGAATTTATAGAACTAAATCGAGACTAGCGTCCGTTATGGGATATTAAAGATAAATAAATATGTTCAAAAAGAAGGCTAAGTGGTGTTTATTAAAAAAGGGAAGGAAATATTTCCGGATTGTAGCAAAAAGTTTAAAAAAGCCAAAATCGAATCACTTAGGCCGAGGTTACATTGGATCCGAATTCGTACGAAATTTTGGTCGTACGAGTTCGTACGAAGTCATCAGAACGAATCAAACGCATGCAGCGCTATGAGTCTGGTTAGTTTGGTCCCGCCCTCTTCGTACGAATTCATCAGAACGAATCAAACGCATGCAGCGCTATGAGTCTGGTTAGTTTACTCCCGCCCTCTTCGTACGTATTCTTACGTCTTCGTACGAATTCTTACGTCTTCGTACGACTTCGTACGAACGAGTCAGATGCGTTCAAAATATTTGNTCTTCTTTGTTTCATGCTATATTAATTATTATTATTATCTATCTCTTATATGTTATTTTACATCTATTTCACCTATATACAGTCCACCAAAATCGCACCTACTTCCGCCGAACCACCCGCCAGGTTGGGAACTCAGGTAGCATATTATTTGCTAAAAACCCACCAATAACTATTATTTTATTAATCATTACTATTATTTTTTTAATCACTACTATTATTTCATTAATCCCTACTATTAATCCAAAAATAATTACTATTAATTAATGCGTCTCCAACAAAAAAAATGTAGAAACTGATATTACAGTATTCGATAAAATCTTTTCGGCCAAGAGATTCCGAAAAGTAATCCAATTCAATGCGATCAATCATTCTTTCTGCTCTACAAACTGAATTCTCGCACGATTTCGCATGAACACGGTCTCCACTCCATTCGTACGATTTCATTCGTACGAACCCGTACGAATTCGTACGACCAAAATTCGGATCCAATGTAACCTCGGCCTTATAGTCCAGTCAAATAAGGATTTTTCGTCGGAATAATTCAAAGTGAACTGAACTTTTGCGTACACCTTTATTTAGTGTTTTCAAACATCATCCAAAAAGTTCCCTTGATTTGACCTTGAGCTTCACGAGATATAAGGCTCAGATGAGGCAAAAATTGAGTTTTTCGCTTCTATCTCCTTTCCTATTGAGTTTAGGCATTGGATAGTCCTGTGAGAAATTAAAGGGGAGGACATTTTGAACAAAAAAGTATTCTTGTAGTTTTTTTGTAAAACCAACCGTTTTTTTAAAAACTCGCCGTGAAATTTGAACTGAAGAATAACGCTACAGAAATACTGAGTTCCGCAAGTCATTTGAGGTCTGAAATGTAAAAAAAACATAAGCCGAATTGAAGGGTCTTCTTTGAACAATATTACAACAACAAAGTTCCCAAGATAAAATATTTTAAAAAATTGCTAAATAAAGCCAATAGGAAGGTTATGTACCACAGCCGGGTACATTAACCACCGAGGGGGAGTATGTATTTTTTTTGTATTTTCCCAAATATCTCGAAAAGTATTGATATTAGATGAATTATGGTTATTTACACGTTTGTTCTTCATTAGATTTCCAATAAAAATAGTCCTTTGAATTTTTTTTTTAGCTCCAACCGTTTTTGAGTTAAAAGCGCTCAAAATTTGGTAATAAAAAATAAAGTAGGATTAGGGGGGCAAAAAAACCCTTTTATTAGGGATTTCTGACCCCAAGCCACCCTATATTTACTTCTTCATCGATTTATGACTCCCTCTTCCAAAATTTGCATTTCCCCATTTACCCCCACCTCGTAGAT
>KZ651135.1:966940-992669 GCA_001010745.2 Gerris buenoi | reverse complement strand
GTTTTCCACATCACTTCACATATATATATATATATATAAGAGATAATAGCAGAGGAAGTTATTGTTTTTAAAAAATAAATATTTACTGATGGACAAAGATCGTATTTGAGGCATCAAGGGGCTTTCTTTAAAAATAAAATGAGATTTTTTTCTGACGGGAAAGTACCTGCTTGGTAAAAAATAAAATTCAATTACTCTGTTTCCCGTCTGTAGAGATTCAAGAGTCCTATTACCGTATTTAATATTACATGTAGGTTGAAGGGTAGGGGGGATAATATGAATCACACTTTAACTGCACTCGACACTCATCTCAGAATACCCTTTCTCGCCTTATTCTAGTGGCAAACCACTTGATATTCTGTCACTCATCTCCAGATACTCGTTCACTCACTCAAGACGCAATATTGCACAAATACAAAAATATTATTCTGCTACTTTGCCTTCGTATTTTTATCGAAATTCAAATTCCATTTTATAACTTTTCGCTTTGCATAAAATGTTATCGTGTATTGTTTCTTTATTATAAGAGTTATTCGTGTGTAAATTTATATGATTTGCTAAGTATTATGTAATTTCTGTTTTCCACATCACTTCACATATTCTTCACATAGTCGGTCTGCTGTAAAAAGAATTTAAAAAAAGAAGAAAAATTGGAGAGTCAAAAAGATTCAGTAGTGTCACCCCTATTGCTGACCTTTCAATTATGTTGTTATATTCCCAGGGCCGACTTTCATATGCCTGGGCTTAGGGTAGCATCAAAATATTAGCTTTGGGGCCTTCAATCCCTTTTCGTTACCTAGGAGACGACCCTTCCCTCTTACCTCTGAGGTGCATTTGGTAAAATTATCCCCGGGAAGAAATAAGGGATTCAGTTGCCCTTTAAGGTAGAATCTTCTTAAATTTGTCCTGTATATCCCAGTTTATAAGTGTAATAGATATTAAGGGTATGCTAAAATGTTTAATGTTCTAGTTATGAGTTTAGGGCAGATTGAACTCCCTTCCAAATTCCTTTATCTATCCCTCTCGTTCAAATTAAGGGATAAAAGTTAACTCTAATGTTTGAAAGTTTGTCACATCGTAAAACATTGCTATTAAAGCTAAAATGTTAAGTTGATGCTGTTATTTTAGTTTTCCTGTTAAAAAATAACCATAATTATTATTTCGAAAAAAAAGTTGGTCAAAATATATATACATCGCATCTTTCTATCTAACATGGTTCCGGAGATATTTGTTTCTATGAAGTTATAATTTCCTCTAATATCTTATTATATGTATATTTGTCTAATTTTGAAATTTGTGAGTTTAATATTTGATCTTAATTACGGTAATGACGATTGCTACTTACAATTATGTACTTGGGGAAAGTTTGTAATCAAGGTATAGTGAAATCCCAGGTGACTAGTAAGTTTAGTTCAGTTGTTAATACCATATCTTAGATAAATTACTTGCTTCTTGCTTTACACTTGTCCTTGTTCTTTTGAACAAACATAAACGTAGATATTTTAACTTGTGACGTTTCTCGTCTAGTTCTCTCCTGAATAATTATAATGGTTGAAATCTTGTATTACTGTGAATACCATTAGGTTCTGCTCTTTTGAATTTATCGTCCTAATAATCAAAAACATTTTTATTTAATTTTGAACTTAATTACTAATTGTTTTGTTAATTTGTTTGTTTTAGGTCTGCTTACGACAATGTAACGAAAACGAAAGTAGCTATTAAAAAAATTTCCCCCTTCGAACATCAGACATACTGTCAAAGGACGTTAAGAGAAATCAAAATTCTAACCAGGTTTAAACATGAAAACGTAAGTTAAAAATTTATTTAATTTAAAAGATAAAACATATTTTCAATTGACTATCAGTTGTTAAATAAGCTAATAAATTATCAATAATCTTTTTCCTCCTTTTTTTGGTTTAATATGTAATTACTTATATTTATCTTGCAGATAATTGATATAAGAGATATAATTCGAGCCCACAGTATTGAGCAGATGAGAGATGTATATATAGTGCAATGTTTAATGGAGACAGACTTATATAAACTATTAAAAACTCAGGTAAATACATTTATCGTTTAATAATTGTTATTCTCAGGGCCGGGTTTAACAATTTGTCGCCCCTATGAACTATTTTTACGCCCCCCCCCCCCCCCTCCCTTTTGAAAAATTACCTACTTACTCTTACTCTTCCTTCATGGACAATCCCTGCGAAAAAGTTTCCAAAAAACTTGCTTTTTGCTTACTGTACCACATTTGGTCAAAGGTTGATTGTTTAGGTTACACAAAACACCAGACGAAGGTGCTAAGTTACTTACTATACTATGGTGCTAAAGATTTATACCCTTGTCAAACCAAAATTTGAAAATGTATTCTTAATAATATTTCGCCTATTATATGATTTGTATTGTTTGTTAGTTTGACGAAAATACAAATAGTTCGGTTACAGTTTTTAATTTTACGGTAGGTAACCTATTCAAATCTTTTGAAAAAAAATGGTGGATTTCTGGTTACATAGCTTTTTGGCTTTAAATTGTTTTATGACATCAGAACAAAAGATTGTTACAGAAAATAATGTAATAGCTATTTATTACACTAATAAAAATATCCATAGGTACTTAAATAAAAAATAAACAAATTAATACATTGCACACTTGTCAACATACTTAAATTTACTTTACATTGGTTTGCTTGCATATATTGCTGAAAACTCGTCTATAAGGAGAACAACAGCCATCTTAGCCGCCCCCTGGTGCTGCCGCCCCTAGGCACGTGCCTATATGCCTAGTGGGAAATCCAATCCAGCACTGGTTATTCTACTTCAATGTCAAGGTGCTATGTGCCCTTCCTTCATCAGTGTCAGAGTTTAATGTCGCCACCTTATCAGTATCGAGGCCACCCTTTGTGAATATGTAGGACAATTAGGTACATTGAGTTGATGAATAAAAAGGCAATATGAATTAATTGTGGAATCCATATATTACTTATTTTTTAATAATTAATAATTAAAAGATAAAAAAAAAATGTATGGTGTCGTAGGACACCTGGTAGGAACGAAGTTCCTTACATTTTCATTTAATAAAATTTATAAAATACTATAAATCACACTGCTATGTACTTATACGTTGCTAACTACTTGTACATGGCGGAGTTAGAAAATAGACAAAATTAAAATTAGTTAACTGTTTGTACCTAGCCGTTGTTTTCTTTATTTTAAACATCCACGTTTAAGAGTTTTTAGGTCCACTTTAACAAATTTAGCGGTGTTCGTTTTACTAAAAAAAATATTTATAAAAGTTGTTTGTCTCATTAAATAGATGGACTTAGAATTTTTTCTTGGATTAAGTACGCAGTATTATAATAATATACCTAATATATTGAAATAAGCGTTAGCACAGATCAATTTTACTTTTAACAAGAACCGTGATTATATTTTCTACATTTACAAAACGAAGTGACATTTTGACATAATATAACAAAAATAAACAAAACAAGTCAAGGACAGGCTTCCTTAAATATTTTCAATAACATTTTTTCCCGTACTAACATTTGTGAAGCTTACGTTTACGCGAGCGAGGCGCGTAAACCCTTGGGCGGACCCATACCAAGAACGCAAGTACATACAAACCTGGTTGTCACACGTCAATTAATTTATTTCTTTGTTTACTTTTCCTGTTTCGCTGTCATTCAATATTTATCTCTTATAAATCCAATTCGTTTTTACATATCAAAAAGGCATGATATAATCATTCTTCAACATTTTAACAATTTTATCAGCCACACCAGTTAATGAAATAAAAAATCATAAATTTAAAACCCATCAAAATGAAGATTGTAAATATGGGTCATGTCAAAACAAATAAAATAACTTAAGGATTTTTTCTGAACTAATTTTCCACACTTGCGGATTTTTCTGAACTAACTTACCACACAGCAAAATTTGCTGAAAAGAAATTAAATTCTGCTGAAAGATTGCTAAAAGTATTAAAACAATGCATTGTCATCGTGTTTTGAGCTATTCTAAAAGTTTCAAATGTTTAGCAACTCGGGAAGTTAGTTAAAAATTGATTGCAAGATTTGTACTGGACAAAAAACAAGAAAGCAAGCTAATAAAAACGTAGTAAATTACAAGATAAAAAGAACTTTTTATTTTAAATCAAATTATAATTACTATTTACAACAGGAGACAGACAGAAAAATAGACTTCAGCACCCAGACTTCATCCCGGTGCTGAAGTCTATTTTTCTCTGTCTGTCTCCCGTTGTAAATATGTAGTAATTATAATTTGATTTAAATTTAAACGTTCAGTAGTATGAATACTACCAAAAACTTAAAAATTGGAGAACTTTTTATATACTACGTTTTTAATTTGTTTTTTGTCATAAATCGTAAATTTGAAACCCGTCAAAATGAAGATCGTAAATATGGGTTGAAAACGAATAAAATAACTTGCGGATTTTTATTTTATTGACATGGGTGTCTCACGTCAATTCATCTATTCTTTGTTTACTCTTCGCTGTTTACAATCAATGTTTACCTCTTAATAAAAAATCACAAATTTGAAACCCGTGAAAATGAAGTTTACAATCTTCATTTTCACGGGTTTCAAATTATGGAATATGTCAAAGCAAATAAAATAACTTGCGGATTTTTTCCAAACTAACTTTCCATACAGCAAAATTTGCTGAAAACGAATTAAATTCTGCTGAAAGATGGCTAAAAGTATTGAAATAATGCATTGACATTGTGTTCTGAGCTACTCTAAAAGTTTCAAAGGTCTACTTGCTATGTCAGTTAAAAATCGATTGCAAGATTTGTACTGGACCCTGTGGAAATAAATCAATAAAAACGTAGTAAAATGTACCTCCACCAGCCACCACCCTTCACTTTTGCTAAAGAACAATTTTCAGTATTTTCACGTGACCTCCATATTCTTCATCCCTTATAAAATTATAATTAATAACTTCTTCGTAAATAGCAACTTGTTAGATTTTTCTTTAATTGAATTGAAATTAAATCTATACAATAAATTAACTTGTTTGCATAATTAGTAATACATTTAACCCTCTTCTCCCCCACTCTGTTTACTTAATATCACCTGAATTTCTTTCAAAAGCAATGCGACTTATTTTTCCTTTTATTCCTTCATGTTGAGCACAATATTTTTCTATCAACCTGATTTCCCCTGAATTATTGTATTATACTCAATGACTCAGGGGAATATAAGTATCAATTTTCATATGATTATTCACAACAATATTTGTCCCATTTACCAATTTCATGGTTTTATGGAATAGAAGTAGTATTAAGTTAACACACAGCCCATGTGGTGAAATCCCGCATTTGTGTATTTTTTGCACCTGTATCTTGTTACTGCGATTCAATAGATCTTAAATGTATTTTGTTGAATAGGGCTTGCAAAAGTGCTTGTTCACCCAAACAAATTTTCCCTAGATCTCAAACTAGTTTATTAATCCTTAGCCTTGCTCTGTGTGTTATCACTTTTCGGCACTCTTGTCAGGATGGAAGATAAATTCCCAATATGATTTGAATTATTTATATTTATCGCATTAAACGTTAAAAAATTAAACCGAATAGTCGCTAAAAGTGTATATGTGAAAAAAATCGAATCAAAGTCTTTGTGAATGTGACCTATATCTCTTTACTAAAGTTATCTTTAGTTTAATAATATGTTGCTATACTATACTTTTTGTTATTTCGGTATTAATAAGCTTTAAATAAATTGTACTTTCAGTGTTTTTTAAACAGTAAACTTATGAATAGTTAATAAAAAGATATTTTCTGGATACGGTATTCTCTTTTATGAATTTAATTCTAATTTTAATTTGTAATTGGTTAATTTCTTAGCAAGTCTTGGTCATACTTCCGAAGGATAATTTTTGTAGTTGCATGTCATAATTGTTTGCGTTATTTCTCTGGTCTATTTAACCACTATAAGCTTGAAGAGTCCAGGGTTTTCTAAGTTTTGTTTTAGTAGCGATAAACATACACGATATTTAATGAGTATTGGTTTATGAATAGCATTCTAATTCAAGTAGAACTTAAGAAGAAAAGATTTTATTATCAGATCTCTTCCAGCTGAAAGTGAGAGGACCAGGTCTGTCCAACTCTAAATTTCGTCTGATGTTCGACTCAAATTAATGTGCCAAAAGCTAAAGTTGGCAAGATGATCTGCTCTTATGCAGAACTGGCCCTGAAAACAATCAAAATTTGACCGAACAAACGCACAAGTTCAGCAGTTTGTATTTTGTTCTACTGAGTTTCAGACTTGTTCTGCTGCCTATCAAATGAGTCCTGGTTCGGCTGAGGAACTTTTGAATAACCCTTGATTTTTTTTTTTTTTTTTTTTTTTTTTTTTTATGTAATATTATAAAACTAAAAGAATACCTCCCCACTACCCAATTACCATCCCTCTACCCACAGTTTATTTACACTGACTTATATTCTTCCTCACTGGACTTGTTTTATTACGTAACTATTTTCATAATATAGAAAGATACCTTTGTATAATCATTAATTAAGCATGTAATAGTATTACCTTTTTTCCCCTAAATATGTTGGATGGATGGTTGAACTGTCTCTCTCTCTCTCTTTCTCTTAGAATATTCCTTTGTTATTTAACAAAGTAAAATTTAATAGGATTATGTTTACACAAATTTAATGTACACTTTATGTTTAGTTTTATTTAAAAAAAAAATTGTTATTCTTTTACTTTCAGAGGCTGAGCAACGATCACGTGTGTTATTTCCTTTACCAGATCCTCAGAGGTCTAAAATATATTCACTCAGCCAACGTTCTTCATAGGGATCTAAAGCCTAGCAACCTTCTTCTAAATACTACTTGTGACCTCAAGGTATGCCATCTATTTTTATTTTAGACTGATCATAGTTAAGACTAATCAGCTTATATGCAGTCGTAGCATTGATTCTATGAGATTAGCTAATACCTTTCATGTGCTAATTTCTTCCAGCTTTAGAAGTTTATACTTTATTTTTAAATCCAGGAACCCTTAATACGTTGTGCTATTTAGAGGATCTTTTTTGTGAGGTGTAAAAAATTAAATCCGAACTCGATATTTTAATAAAATAAAACAAAACTAGTGTTCATTTTTTACTCATACTTTATACTAAGAAGTATTTTTTTTTTTTTTTTTTTTTTTTTTTAAAAAAAGGTTCTTTAAATAACTAACATTAACACAGTACAGAAAATAAAAGGATCAAAGAAAACTACATGTTGTTTTTCACATTTAACTGTATTTCTAGGACAATTTTGCTTCTGAGCGTACCAAAGGTAACAGAAGCTATGTGATCATTCTGAAGAACAAAATTGTTTTATGTCTCTGATTTAAAAAATTAAAATTCTGTTTCAGACATCAGGGAACATTTTCGGTTCAGTGTCTGCCTATTGTCCAACATATCTTAAAATTATTTGTCCGATTTTGTTGAAATTACGATGTTAGGTCATAATTAGACCATTGTTGGTCCCATATAAGTTTCTATTTTCTGCGCCCATTTATTTTTCTTCCACACATGCACAAACATACATTTATTCACATGAAAGTAGTCCCCTGTTAGCCCTAGATTAATATCAACCATCTGCACTTTTTAAATGTTGCTAAATTGATACTTTAATTCATATAACCAAAACAATTTTGACAGAAAAAATCATTAAAGTATATGAAATTGGACACGAGGAAGCTATGTGCCACACTAATTGGCAAACTATTTTCCCATTTTAGTTTTTCTCAGTTTAATTAAATTATTGTTAACCTTTTACACACATTTGAATATTAGTTTGGATTTTATTAACCATCTGTTCTTTTAAAGTTATTAAATATATAGGATGTAAAGCTTTAAAAAGTTTTACTTATTAAATTGTCAAGTCGATGCTAAAATGATTAGGAATGTATTATTAATATGCATTAACATGATTTGAGAGTTTAAATTTGGTTTCCTAAATTAATGTCTCATTAAATTAGTAATGCAATTAACTAAATATAAAGTCGTTTTTCATAACTTCCATCAACCTCTTCTAACAAAATATCTCTTAAGCATTTTGAGGTTTATTATAAAAGAATGAATATATTCTCTGCTCTATTATAGACTGTTGGGGAATTGGATTAACCCTCCCCACTTGCCCAAACCTTTTGTCTAAACTCCGATATATCTGGTGAGTTTGAATCACAGAGCAGTGAAACATGTTTCTACACCCTTTAAATATAACATTTTATACAAGTATTTTTTCATAGTTCATGATTATTATTTGATAATCAACATAATATTGCTGTCATTCATAATAAAGTCTAATATTTTTTTGACTAGGTATATTACTACGAAATATTTTTTAATATCCTAAATGAGTAACAAATTAAGGAAATAAAGGTAATTAAGATGTACAAAACTATCTTAATTGTATTACATTAAAGTATTTTTTTAAGAGTTTGGGTGTCATAATTTATTTATATCTGTACAATTAATTATCCTTATTTATAATAAATTTTCCCTTACAAAACTTTCCAGAAACACATTAGCCAAGAATAAATCTTATACTAATTGCTTTTTATTTATTAAAATTTAATTGAAGAATTTTAATCAATTAACTTCTTAGAAATAAAACTATATTAATTTTTAATTCCGTCATCCTATTTAAATTGCTTGGTTAATCACTTTGTAGCCAAGTAGCAATTAGTTGCCTTTATTAGAGGGTTAATAATTAAGTCAACCTTTTGTTAGCAAATCTGGTTAATTTTTGAAATTAGCATCACCCTCTTTTGAGAATGAAAATATTTTTGTTGAAAAAAAAAAAAAAAAAAAAGAAAAGAAAAAAGAAATATAGACTGCCAATTAGTGTGGCACATAGCTTTCTCTGGTCCTATCGCATTCCTTAATGATGTTTCCCTTTTACAACCTATTATAGTTTAATTTATTTAAATCCATCCTCCTTTTTATAAACATGTCAAAATTGTTTTGTTTTTTTACATTAAAACAAAACAATAGCTCCCCCCCCCAAAAAAAGCCTTAAGAATCAAGGACATTGAATTAAGTAAAGGGTTTTCCCATCTCAGTCGGCAAGAGGGAGGGGTAAATCCGTCTGAAGTATGACTGAGGAATTAGGGGACCCCGTTCAGATGGGTAATAACTAGGAGGATGAAGGAGTAAACAAGAAAATAAAATAAAATAATTATTATTATTCTTGTAACAAATAAATTAAATTAATGTGTGATTGTCTCCTTAAATGATAAATATATGTATATACATTTTTGTTACCGCTTCCTATGGGGCCCCAGTACTTAAAACTCATAGTGGTGGTCATTCACCGGCCTACGTTTTTAAGTAACTGGGTGGTACTCCAAATAATTAATTTTAAAAGAATATCTTACAAGTATAATAATATAATAATAATTAAATATAAAGGGGACTTCATATTAGTTCCCAGGATACCTAGGATGAAAGGCATCAAGCCAGAAGCTGATTAAACCTTCCGCATGCTCTTGGGATATTCGTCGCAGAAGAAGAGGGGATAATTAGAGGGAAGACAGAAGTATAATTTTAACCAACCTCAAATGGAGTTAATGACTGACGTTTTCAGCACTCTAGCTTAATCTAAAGTTGGTTAAGTGGGTAGCAACGACAGAGACATACAAAACGCTGATGGTTTCCTCAATCCATGAAGTCCCGCTTCTTCTTAAACCATGAGTGAGAATATCCCTTAACTTTAACCTGACAAAACTTTGCAAGAAGGTAGATCCTCGTGTAGCTCTTGGACTCAACCAACTGCCCTCCTGATTCAACTCCTCCTCAGGGTTACCCCAAAAGAGTAAAGGGATAAGAAAACTAAACCTAGACCTAATGACACTGTAAAAATAAAAAATAAAAAATCACCCTAAATCTAAAGCTAGACTTATCCTACAATCCACCATAGATCTTATTAAAAACAATAAAATAATAAGGGGGGATAATGATTTTAAAAATAGTGTTACAAATTTATCATGCTACATATTTAATGTGCGCAGAAGGTTGAATGGGACCAACAATGGGCGAATTGTGACCTTCCATCCAAATTTCATCAAGTAGTATTAAGGTCCTAGTACTAGTACTAGAGGGGTATGGCGAATCACTTGTTCGAACCTAGCAATTAGGCCATTTTTTAGGCCCATTTTACTATCTCCGTGGTAGAGAGTTCCAGGCACTTCACACATCATACATCTGTACGTTGTAGCGCCGAAGCGAGTATGATGTGATCATTAGAGAGCCATATTAATCAGAGCATCTCGGCAAGGGATCGAACTCACAACCTCATACCACTCGTAATACTGTGATGGCCGGGCAGACGTAGTAAATAATTTAATCCACACTGCCACGCTTGCTCTCAAATTTCATCAAAGTAGTATGTGTAGTTTTTAAGATATGGTAGTTTGCAAAAATGTTGAATGACAGACCCACCATCAGACAGGTACAAGGCCGAAAATATTCCTGATGTCTCAAATTGATTTCTTCTAGGAATTTTTCAATTGGGAGACATCAAAATTCTGTTCTTTAAAATGAGCACAATACTTCAGTTACCTTCGATAAGTTTGGAAACAAGATTAAACAGTTTGCAAATTATAGTGGCACATAGCTTCCTCGAGTTCTATAACATACTTAAATGATGCTACTTAGTAGGTATGCTTTTACAAACCTAGTATCTAATATATTTAATTTTTTCCTTCCTTTTATTTTCAATCTGTCAAAATAGTTTTGATTATAACTATGATAGCTAAATGGCACAATGGCATAGAGGAGCAGCGTAGCCAAGTCGTTAGTGTTAGGGGATTAGATGGAAGGAAGGAGTAAGGATAAATGTAGAGGGGGTTTCCTTACTGGAACACACCTATCACTAGTGTGTTGGTGTTTACATACCCTTCTAAGGAAGAGTATGTAAAAAATATGTATAAATATTATTCCTTAAATTGTTTATTATTTTGTTAGGTTCTGGAGCCAATTTCAATTGGAATAAAGTTTAAATAGAATTTGAAAACCATTTTGGTAACTGTGCTGTTAATTTTATATTTGCTATTTATTTTTAGATTTGCGATTTCGGATTGGCAAGGGTGGCAGATCCTGATCATGATCATACGGGTTTTCTCACTGAGTATGTGGCCACTAGATGGTATCGAGCCCCTGAGATAATGCTTAACTCGAAGGTAATAATATTTTTATAATAATGTGCCAGAAAAACATTTTGTTGTCTTTGATTTATGATTTACCTGTTATTATTTAATTGGAGTATATCCCAGAGATTTGGGAGCAATCTCTTTAAAAACAAAGTTAAATTTAAATTGCTATCTGGTTTTAACACCCAGAGAGATTCAAGCTATTTGAAAATTTTTAGTTTTTTTTTTTTTTATGCAGCAGGCAGAAAGAAAGTAAAACAAAAGATCTTCAATCACTGGACGGAATACTCTTACCATTAAACCTCATTGGAGGAATTGTGAGAAAATTAGGCATTTGCCAACTCTACCTACTTCATAAAACAGCATTTGTCAATTTCTTTTGTTAAATTCAACCATTTTACAAAAATTTTGTTAAGTTATATCAACCAGAAACTACCAGACGTCAATGTGCAGAGTGACTCCCTAAATCAATTTTGTCAATTGCATTTGTCAATAGACTGCATCCAGTTAATGAAATTAGTTATTACATCAATACTTCATTATAAACTCTATTCATGTAGTATACTAATTGTTTATTTTATTAATTGTTATAATGTCTATTGTTTTCTTTCGCAGGGCTATACCAAATCTATAGACATATGGTCAGTGGGTTGTATTCTAGCTGAGATGTTGTCTAACAGGCCTATATTTCCAGGCAAGCATTACCTTGATCAGCTTAACCATATTCTCGGTATTTTGGGCTCTCCATCTCCCGAGGATCTTGATTGCATCATTAACGAAAAGGTATAATATTTTACATGAGTAATGAACCTTGGCTCATCTAAAATATTTAACAGTAATTACATTACCTAGAAATTGTGGATAGCAAGGGCTAGTGATAATTAAAAAAAGTTATAATAGTTTTGTCATGAGAAATTTCATGTAGACTACTTTAAAAATGATAAATGTGCGACTGAGAGAAGTGTCCTAAAACTTAAAAGTTAAAGGTTTCTAATTTTTCTCTGTCCCAAGTTTAAACCCAACATTATGTTCCTGGAGACAGTAAAATAGCTGCAAATAATAATTGACGACATTGCGGAAATTAAGTCTGCTGATAATTTATGTAACTGCACAGCAATTGATTCTACAGTCATCGATAAGGTTATTAGGATTAGATAAGGTTAGTGAAAACCAAAAAACTTTTAAATAAGGTTTGAAAATGTAGAAAAATGATTCCCCTGTTAATAATTTGGATTTTGTAAACAAAGAAAACCAAAAACATCAAAGACAATACAAATTAAGAAGGACGACAAATGAAAAAACAAAATGATAAGGTTAGTAAAGAAAATTAACTGAAGGTGGAAGAAAACTATAAAAATTACGAAGTAGAAGAAGAATTCGCTTCTATTAAAGATGATAACAATGTTTCCACTAAGAAAATAGAAGAACAAATTCCTTCTATGAAAGGTGTGACAACAGTGTTTCCAATAATGAAATCAAAGAGACAAATATTCGGTATGCCGATATTCTTAAAATTAAAAACCAAGCCGTCGTTGGTACAATAGAAAAATCTATTGATAGTGAAGGGAAACTGAAAGGAGTTGCTCCCCCTCCTCGTAGGGCATGGATTCATAGGAGTTTCTCCCTTTCCTCGTTGACCATGGATAAATTTAAGTCAAGAGTGGTACAAAATTGGAAGATGTAAAAAGTTATATCAATCAGAAACTACTAGACGTCAATGTGCTGAGTGACTCCTTGAATCAGAATCACAATTATACAAGAATTGTATGTTCTATAATTGTAACTTCAGGAATAGTTTTAGAAATGCCTTCCAAACAAAAACTCTTGTACTGGTGTTTTTAATCCACTGACCCTTCCCTAGCACCTCCATTATAAAATCCCCTCCCCCTGCTGTTTTATTCTACATTAATAGTAGTAATAATAACGAATAAGTCTTTATATAAACTGATATTTTAATATAAAACTTCACATAATAATTCTCAAACATATCTCATTTACAAAGGTAAACAATGTCATAATAATAACAGTTAGCAGGTTGTCAAGGTAACTAAGATTAAACAAATAAACTACTATATAAAAATAAATAAATAATATAACTAACTATTAACACCTGCCTTAACCTAACCCTCCACATTCTATATTTTTCACCAATACTATTATATTTATATTTAGTTTGCACTTATCCACTGCATGCTGAAACCAGTATAGAAAAGTGTTAAAAACACTTTTGTGGTTTAGACAAATAAAAAAGTACCCAATATTTAAGTATTGATTTATTTATTAAATTTAATTAATTCAAAAAGATTTTTAAAAATAAGCTTAGTAATATTTTTTAGAATGTAAGTGAAGTTTTTTTTTTTTATATATATATTTTTTTTTTAAATAAGTAATATTAGCTTTTTCTTGCTCATGCATAATGTGACCTATTGGTCTTAGGTATAGTTCCAAAATGATTTATTCTATCAGCACATCTTTTTAAGAACCTTCTGAAAAGCTTCTGATAATAAAATTGAAACTTATTTGGCTAAAAGGTTTATTCTGAGCTTTATTTCCAGGAAAACTAAAAATATCAAGAAGTTTCAAATATAGAAGTAGTTTCTATATAAAGAAACTAAATGATATCAAAATTTATTAATCCTTACATATTTACCACTTGTAATGTAATTTTATATATTAAGCGTGCTTTTAGAATATTAGTTGTTGTTTAAGATACCTTTTATTAACTTATTTTACAGGCAAGAAGTTACCTACAGTCATTACCGTACAAGCCAAAGGTTCCATGGACTAAACTGTTTCCGAACGCTGATCCAAAAGCTTTAGATTTGTTGGGGAAAATGCTTACATTTAATCCTCATAATAGAATAGTTGTGGATGATGCATTGGCTCATCCTTACCTTGAACAGTACTATGATCCTGCTGATGAGGTAATTATTTTACTAAATTTATTTATTATTTAACCTTTGGAGGATCTTAAGGGAGTTGCTACTGGAACCGATTTTGGCTGTTAAAGGTCTACCTGTATAAAGAATATGGCTAGCAACACATCCGAATAGGGCAGACAACACGGCCGAATATGCCTGAAATGGCCTTACAGCTCTAGTTCTTGCACTTCTTCACTCTAGATAAGCTATAATATTCTTGTTGAAATAAACTTATTATATGTGGAGGAGAAGATATTGTTAGAAAGTACAACATTATTTAAAATAAATAATGTTTGTTTTTGTTTAAAAAAAAGTTAATTTATTAAAAATGTTAATTTATTAAATCTATTCTAACTTGTCTAAACTAAATAATATTCAAAAATATTTACATAAATTTACAAAATAAAAAAAAATTGAACTACAAATTGAAAAAAAAAAAAAAAAAATTGAAACGAACAAATTTAAAAATAAAATTTTGAACTCTTTTATAGCTTTTCTTAATTCAATCATTTCAACTAAATTAATTATTTCATTAACTAATGACTCAATAATTAATAATTAACTGATTAATTAATAGCGATCTAGTGTTGTATTATCATTGTAAATATCTAATCTTATACAAGTTTCAGCTTTCTAGATAGTTAAGAAGTTTTAGATATTTATAGGTTACAAGGTTTAAAGACAAACAAATTAATTAATAGTTAAATAATAATTTACTGATAAATATTTATTGTATTGTCATTGGGAATACATAATCTGGGCAAGTTTTAGCTTTCTAGGTTGTTGGATAGTGGATCAAATAGGTTACAAGATTTTGAGAAGTTAAGTAAAAGAGTGTAAAAAAATTTTTCATAATTTTCTAATTATGATTTATTCTTCTGTTGATCCTTTATTTTTCTACTTTTCTCAAACTTCTAAGTCTTCAGGGATGAAGTTAAAAAAACAAAAAAAAACTATTTTTTATAATATTTTTATTGGTGGAAAATTCACGCCTTTATCAGTATAACATTGTAAATAATTGAGTCTTCTGAGACTTTTGGATACATAGGTTTGGGAGTGAGTAACTTACACTACACACTTTCTCTAGTTACTCTATTATATTTTAATTCTTGGGGAATTGTTCAGGCCAATGCCTTGTTCAGCTGAAAACGGTTCCTGTAGACGTCTAAACAGTCTGGTGTATAATGATTTTTTTTTTTTTTACTTGTGAAATTTATTATTTTACTCAGAGTCATTTAAAGATTATTCCATCAAACAGGTGACATTAATTCAAGAGGAATAGATTTGCTTTTATAACGTTGAGTAGAATTATGATTTTTTATGTTTATAAGAGCAAAAAAAAAAAAAAAAAAAAAAAAAAAAAAAAAAAAAACCATGAAGTACAATATTGGGACTATATTATATTTGACATCACAAATACTCTGAAATTATTATTTAATTTCAATCATGAGAGGGCAAACATCCATCCAAATTCATTTAATTCTTTCAGCTAAACAATAGACATTTAATCTTGGCTATTCCAATTCTTTTAATTGGTTATCATTTATAATTTTAAATGGGTACTTCAGCTTAAAATCCAGATTATTTTGAGGAACTAAAGCCTATGTACCAGATAAAGTTTAATATTATTTAACATTCCTTAATTTTTTTTTTTTTTTTATATATATAACTTAATTATGTGTTTAAAATCTAGCCTGTTGCCGAAGAACCTTTCCGCTTTGCTATGGAACTTGATGACTTACCAAAGGAAACTCTCAAGAGATACATCTTCGAAGAAACTTCATTGTTCAAACAAAGAAATCCCAACATCTAGTGTGATAACACTCCTGATTATTGACGATCAATTTCATCCATCTTTTTCCTTTTTTTTAATCCATCGGAAAAAAAAGAAAATCAATTTTTTTTCCATCAAAACTACTTTTGTAATTTTTACAATAATTATTACTTTTTATCAAACATAATAATATAATAATAATATAATAATAATATATACCATTTTTTCATAGTATTAATATTTTAATAATAATTATTATACAAAGAAATGATTTTCCATTTTATAAACATATAAAAAATTATGTAAATGGCAGCTAATTGTGTTACTTATTGTAGTAGTTTGTGATTTATTTTATTTTACTTTATTTATCTGAATCATATTTTTGTTTATTTTCATTGGAGTTGTGTTAGCACAAATTATTTTTGCTTTTTTATAATTATACCCTTTTTTCTATGTTAGTATAATGCTCCTATTGAAACATTCCTTTTTTTCTGGAACCCTAAATAATTATTTTTAATTAAAAAAAAGTATGTAGCACAATTATTCTACTTATTAATGCATTATTATTATCATTATACTATTTATTGATTTTTGTCTATGAACAAATTATTATAATAAAAAAGACTGTTAATTAATTTTATTGTGATGGGACAAAATGAACAGTTATTTGAATTCAAATAACAAAAAAATTAAATGGATTTAAAGAAGAAATTGAAGTGTTTAGAAATGATTTTTCGGGTAGAATATTTAAATAAAAAAAAACTTAAAGAAAGTAATGTGTTTGGTTAATAAAAGGCCTTGTTTAGACACACTAATCTTAGATGACAAAAGTTAGTTAATGTACAAGTTTTTTGCCATTCTAAATATTAAGTGATTCTCTTTTTTTACACTAGATGTTATTCTTACATATAATTACCTATTCATTGTTCCACGTTTTTCTAAAAAGAAATATTTTTGAATTAATGTGCTGCACTATGTGTAGCCCTTTTTCCACTAACTTTGAAAGCAAGTTAAAACATGTCTATATTAAGAAGAAGAAATCATTTTTAATGTGTTAAATTTGTAATAGAGAAAAAAATTAATAGAGAAATGTTTTTAAAGGGGCTTGTTAAAATTTTTTTTTTTTTTTTTTTTTTTTTTTTTTTTTTTTTTTTTTTTTTTTTTTTTTTTTTTTTTTTCATTCCTAAGAGGTATGTTTATTTTATACGTGATTGTCCTAAAGAAACTTCATGGTCTTTCTTGAGATGATCTTTTCTCAAAAGATGTGGTTGTGCCTTCATTACTAGTAATTATTTTTTTAGGAATTGAGCAACATGTCCAAATCCTCTGATTACTAGTAATTAACTAGTTTTAAACAAAAAAAAAAACTTTCTAATTTGTATTTGAAATCCTTTGTGCTGATGAATTATAACCTACTTTTGTAACCACATTTAAATGGTAAACTTTTAGAACTTTGCCTTGCTTTAATAGTCTAAAGACACCTGCACTCCAGATATTTCTATACTATATTTTCAATAAAACTGATGAGGTATTTTGGTTTTATTTATTTGTTAGTTATACTTCATATATATGAATTTATAATTGCAGATTAACTTCAAATAATTGGCATATTTTAAACAAAATGAAGGGAAAAACCTAATATATTGCGTATAGAGCCAAAGAATATTATATATTGAGGAATGCTCTATAAATTTAAATTGTTTGCTTTCCAGAAAATATATTTACAGCATATTTCAAGCTGATATATTTTGAAGACTAATTTATTGTAATAATAATACTTACTATGAGACCAATCCTTAAACCTAAAAAAAAAAAAAACACTTTGGTTATCAGTTAAGTATATGCAGCATGTGTATGTGGGGATATTCCTGAATAAAAGTCCAAATATCAAGAATAATTTAGAGTCAATTCCTAGAGAAGTAAGACTTTTCCCACACTAAAGACTTCGTAATTTATGTTTAAAATGGCTGATATTTGCCTGTATGATCTGGGGCAGTGCTTCTTAAAAGTTTTTCATTAATTATCCTATTTTTCATAACCAGATTTTTTGAGACCCCAGGTATTATAAAATAAATACATACATATTTGTATTCTTTAGTATAACAATATACTCGTTAAAATAGTCTGCCAGTTAGTGTGGCACTTAATTTCCTCGTGTCCTATCATATACTTTAATGATTATGCTTTTACAACCTATTATTGTCTAATTTATTAAGTTTTTCCCCACTATTTTAAAACTATCACTTTTTTTTTTTTTTTTTTTTTTTTTTTTTACTTTTTCATATAAAGGGAAAGCATTGTGATGGCCTGAAAATTTGATTTTAAGATTTTGATGGATTTACATGTTTTGAGGTCCCCTGAGTCCAAAAAGTGGTTTTTAAAAATGTCTGTCTGTGCAGACACCTGGAGCCTAAACTACTGGGCCGATCGAGGCGAAATCGAGAAATGAATTTTAACTTCAAATTTAGGGGCGCTACCCCCCAAAAACTCTGAAAAAAGTGAAAAAAAAATTCTCGAAAACGGTTCCGACGATTTTGATTAAAAAAATTCCAAAATGTAGTCCATTTAAATACAAATCTAATGATATAAGCCGTTTTCCCGGGAAAAAATATAGCTCCAAATCTTAGTGCTCCTAGGGATAAATTGCCTACTCGCCATAACCATCCAAATTTCTTACAAATTAGATCAGTACTTTTAAAGATACAGTTGTAAATAAATGTATGTTTGTGTGCATTTAGAAGAGAAACCGATGGGTGCAGAAGGTTTAACATTATATTGTACTAACAATGGGCTAATTTAACCTACTACCCAATTTTCTATCAAATCTGGAAGGTAGTTTTTAAGATATATGGGTTTGTATAATTGTTTCACCTGTTGAATTTTTTAAATCGGAGGCAATATAAAATGTTGCTCTTCAGAATGATCACATTATGTAGCTTCAGCTACCTTCGGTTAGTTTGGATGCAAATGTCGTATTATTATTATTTGTCAAAGTAAAAGTAGTTTACATACAAAAGTTAATGTTACTTTTTTGCGGAATAACAAATTAGATCTTGGTTTAATATTTGGCACTGACGTAAAGTAGTGGTCAAACTTGTTGTGATACACCTGACAGATAAACCGGAGCCTGTGTGCTATCAAGTTATGACATAACTGCACAGATATGATGGAGCGCACGCTCCGGTAGTACAGGTTTACCTATCAACTCTACCTTAACATGTAAGGTAACTTCTAAATTTTTGAGTGTTAAACAATATTTGGCTTTATTTTTCCTAGTTAAAGCTGAAGAAGCCGTTTCACCAAGGTATGAGGTGCTAAATGGCCAAAGAACATGTAGTGCCATTTCAGAATTTATCGGAAACTCAGCTTCATCTCCAATTCGCAATCAGTCAAAGATTTTTTTAAATTCAATTTTGAGTCACTCGATAGCACAGCAAATTCCTCTTGGGCTTTATGTGGTAGAGGATTAATAGAAGTCTGTATGTATGTGTGTGTGTTATCATCGTAGCGCCCAAGGTATTTAACCTAGAGAGTTAAAACTTGGCAGAAAAATCTCTCCTTACCTGTAGTGGCGCCGCCCGGAGAAGCAACTTTTTCCGCCATCTTGATCCCAGTTTACTGAGTCAGCAAAAATAAAATAAAAAATCGTAATAAATCAAAAATGGTCAATAAATACGATATAGCATATCGGAAAAAATTAAGAAACAAATATAAAAAAAAACCGATGAAATTCCATTGATTAGTTTAAAAGTTATAAGCAAATATAATTATTTATTAGTGTGATAATTTTGATGACGTCAAAGTTTGTTTACATCTGTCAAAATACCGCCAAACTTCAAATAATTAAATAAAAAGGTATAAAAAATAAGATTTTTTTTTTTAAGTATGATAATAAATCAGTCAGAACGGTACCCCATCCAAGTACTGACCACATCCATTGCTGCTTCCTTCTGCTGCGAAGCAGCAGGAGAGTCCACTTTTGTGGCCTCTGAAGTGAGGAAAAGTTCTAAGGTACCATACCCATTTTTTTTTTTTTTTTTGTAAATGTTTGAATTTAATTTTGGTAACCCTGGGACTCCATTTGGAATTTGAGAAGCACTGGTCTAGGAATTTATAAAACAAATGAGAAATATAAACCCTTTTTTCTCCCACCAATACCTTTTGCCTAGGAATACATATACTACCCTTAATAAATTGAACTCAGCCTCAACTCCAGCTATTTTGAATAATTAATTAAAAATAACCATCAGAATATTCCTTATTAGCTAAACTTTCATGATTTAATATCTTTATCTTGAAAGTGCCATTCCCATTAATGCTTGGAATAGCAAAATGTTATGTTCCATTTTTACCATCTGGTCAAATGTGAGGAGTAATTAATTATAGAAGAAAAAATATTAATTGTGTCTGTACCTCAATATAATATAGAATTATTGTGCAGATGTTTTTAGTTTATTTACTACCTAAAAGTCTGCAAGTTCTTCAACCATGCCTCAAAGAGATATGAATTTGCTTTACATTATCATTTTCATTTCCTTTAAGCTATTGGATGTATTATTTGATCCTTAAAGCAGTACTAATCGGGATCATTTATTAAAAGAACACAACAGATTTGTCCAAGTTTTAAATATTATACTAAAAATAGGAGTTTTAGAACTTAGCTATATTATTCTGGTTGAACATCCCTATCTTGAAACATATACCTAGATCCTCTAGAAAAAAAAATAAACACATATTAGCCTCTAAATAAGATAATTTATGGATCCATCGATTATTTATTTGAATATGATCATTTGGCATTTATATAGTTATGTCTATATTTATTGCATTTTTTATTTTTGTTATTTGCGTCATTCTCAGATTTCTTCTAAACTTTATTTTTTTGCAGACTGTTGACCAGTAAGTGGCTTTAAATATAATATATATATTTCTAAATAAGTGTAATAATAATTTTTCCATTCCATTGACTTGTTAAAAATAATATATAAAAAATATTCTCGGTATTATTAATAAATATATATATGTGAATGTTGTGGCAATATTTATTGAATTTCAAATGAATAAGAAGTATCACTTTATTTTCTAGCTACTTTAGCATCAAATTAAATATTCTTAAACAAAAGTGAGGGAGAATGAAGGGTAAGCAGGTAGAGAAAACATTTATAAAAAGAACCCTCATATCTGTAGCAAATTTTAAATTATTTTACCTCAATAAAAAAATAAAAACATATTGTAGCTTTGAATCTTTTTTTTGTATTTATCAATAGTGAACCCTGTGAATACTGCCTTTGAAGAGGTAGATTAAGAATGGTTCTACAAAAGAATTAATTCGGTGTTTTTTCCATGGCAAGGAAATGGGTAAATAATATAATTTCCTGAAAGTGCTTCAGCTTACACAGATTTTCACTTTTACAGGTTTCAGTGCAATTACATGAAAAGGATGTGTTCATATATAAATAATTGTTCTTGTTATACTTACTTCTTCAGGCTAAACACTAATAATAATGAAATTATAAGTACACTAAAACAGAAATTTTAGGGAAAAAAAGAAGTTTTTGCCACAGAAAAAAAAGAACTTTAATAAGTTAGTCATTTAATAAACTTCTTTTAATAAGGTTTATATTCCTTTTCTAATTCACAATAATTAAGTTAAAGTAGTATCCTTATTAATTTTGTTTTTGTTGAGGATAAAAGATCATTTAAAAAGTATAATAAAATATAGGTGTTAGATCTTTGCTATTTATTTTGCTTATAACTTATAGAATTTTTTCTCTCATATTTATTTTAGAATACTTGTTTTGCTTAATACAAGACGCAGCAGTGGTATATTATTATATCACCATATGATTGTACTAAATGTGGCATTGGTATTCCTATATTAATTTGTTCTGAGGCTGCGAGTTTTGAATTATTGAAGGAGTGAATAAATGAAAGAGGTTAGTTCGTTACAGAATTGATGGGATAACACATACTATTAACAAAATGTTACAATTCTCCCTTACTTTCAGTTTTTAAGCATAGAATTACATTTTTAACTAGTAAATATTATAAGATTACAAATTTTCAATATTTCCTCTTATGTTCTAATTTAGGAGTCTCTTAAGAGGCTGTGATAATATGTCGTTTATTGTTGTTTTAACGGATGTTTTTTAATTATTAAATATAATATTATGTATGAGAGCAACATATATGTTATGGTTAATGTGCCTACTTTGATGTTACTTCACAATTTTCAAATAATTTTTTATACAAATATATTTATTACTTTTAATTCTATTTTAGAAACATTTCTCACTAGTAAATTCTAGTCAAGTTGGCATATTTCCTATAGCTTATACCAGAGTAGGTTTGCTTTGTGCTGAGTTATTTTCAAAACCCCCTTACATAATAATTATTGAATGAGGGTAGAGACACTAAAATTCATACTGGATTTTAGTTAAAACATCATGTATAGGTTTATGAATGGAGTCTACTCACAAATATATATATATATATTCTAGTATGAAGATGAGTTTAGTTCTTTGCCTGCTAATAAGTGTATGTTTATTTGATACAGTATAAATGTAAACACCTTTTTTAAAGTTATATATTTCATATTCAAATTATTATGAAATATTAATCTAATAAAAATGTAGACTCTTCAGCAAAAGAAGTGCATCTTTAATATTTATTTAAAAATATAATGATACAAAACATAAATAAATAAAAAATAAATAAATAATCGTGGTTAAATGTATATAATCTTTAAAGCACTGCTTTTGTGCAATTAAATTTTTTCTCTGAATAAAAAAAAATATATAAAAATAACATTAAAATTAAGTTTTAAATTTCTGAATTCAAATTATTATGAAATATTAATCTAATAAAAATGTAGACTCTTCAGCAAAAGAAGTGCATCTTTAATATTTATTTAAAAATATAATGATACAAAACATAAATAAATAAAAAATAAATAAATAATCGTGGTTAAATGTATATAATCTTTAAAGCACTGCTTTTGTGCAATTAAATTTTTTCTCTGAATAAAAAAAAATATATAAAAATAACATTAAAATTAAGTTTTAAATTTCTGATTTAAGATGTATAGGTTAAACGAAAAATTAATTAAAACAAATTATAAAAACAAAAACAATTATTAATCATTGTAAATTTTGTATTTATATAATTAAGTAAAAATTTTTTTAAAAAAACTTTTTTTGGGGGGTTGTCCAATTAGAATGAATTTAGTAAGAGATACGTTGATGAAATTAACAAGTGAGGTTTCAAAATCAATTGTTAATTGGTTTCTTTTAATTGATTAATTTTGCACTTAATGTGCTATTTGTTTGTGAAAAAAAATCGAATTATATAATTAATTATATGTTTATAATATAATCATTATAAGTAAGTGGTGACAACTTATTGTATTAAAATATTTTCTAACCATAATTTAGTTGGTTATAATTGTTGTTTACAGTTTTTGACAAAACTTCCCTTTTGTTATTCTTAATTGCTTTAATTTTTGAGCATGTATAATTGGAGAGTAGGCAATAGTCATGATTGTGGAGATTCAAAGATGACGGATGTGTACATCAGTTATTAACTTAGGAACATTTTCGTTGGAACAGACAAAATAAGACAAATTTTGGCTGTATTTTATTTTTTTTTAAAAAATTGTGTCTCAGAATGTTGTCTTGCTGCTTGGTATTGCTACCCAGAAAGACAAAAAAGCAAATGGAAATGGAACGCACATTTCAATGAAGGCTAGCTTAAATGCTTTTATAAATGTTTTGTAAAGGTATTTCTTTTTTTATATAAGGGCTTTGAAAAAGATATTTCCATGCATAGAGACTATTGTGTAAAAATAATTACTTAGGTGAAATAAAACAGTATTATGTACAAAATGTTATAAATAAACTAATGTGGATTGATTTATAATACATCAGTCAAAACAAATCTCTATTATTTTATTTGTAATAATTTTGAAAATATACTGTTTTAGTTTTATTATTAATTAGATTTATTTAAAATTTTACCCAAAAACATCATAATAGATCATCATCGTAGTACATCAACTAGCTTAAATAATTAGGTGAAATGAATATTTAGAACATTATATTTTATTGTTTAGTCAAAAGAAAGCAGCACTACTTTTGAGGAAAAAATGGAAATGAAATGAAATAAATTGGAATCTATGTCACTTATTGCTGATATGAAGTTCTAAAACCTAGAAGGCTAATAATAATAAACTATAACTATTTTTTTTGTCAGTCTTTAATTTGTGCCCTATATTAATGTATTCAGTTTAATATATGATCGAAGATCCTTTTTAGTTTTATACGCTTATATCCTCCACATGCATATATACTCATTTATACATGCTCGCTGCTTTATTTGAAGAAACTTATAAATTAATAATTTGTTAAAGATGAATGCCTGTTTTAATTATTTTTGTGTTCATCTTTATTCCTTTATGTCTCTTTCTTTTTTTCTTTTATTATTTATTTGATTAAATTCTTAAATACAATTAATTCTTAGTGGTGGAAAAGAAATAAGTCACACTTATTAAAAATTGAACTTCTGCTAAAAAAATAAGTTTTATTTTCATATGCAAAAGTATTTTTTATGATATCAAAGGATTGATGTTTTATTACCTTTTTAAATAAATTTTAAAAATATACACTCCTCTCTTGGTTTTTTTTTTTTGTATTTTTTTTTAAAGATGTCAAAGAGAAAACTGTATATCTAAGTGTCTTATAATTTAAAATTATATTTAAAAAAAAATAATTAAATCCAAACAATTTTATTTAATATTGATGATTTACAGTGAAAGCATTTTTAATGGTAATTAATTAATTAACTGTGGGTATATCAGGGCGCCCTATTAAATTATTTATTAAAATTTATTGTGGCAGTCTAAATTCTACAATTAGATTGAAATTTATATAAACAAAAACAACTTATTTTTATGGCAATATTTAAGATAAGATGTAAGAATTCATTTTTTTTTTTTGTTTTATGTTGTTGTTTTTAATTTTTATGTATACAATAGGACCCCGTTAATCAGGGTGAATTCAGGCACAGGGTTGTCTGAATTAGTTGGATTTACAGATTTAAAGAAGGTTTTTTTGAAGAAATAAAGTGAAACACCATCAATGTACTCAATTTATATTAACGTTCATCATGAACGTAATATGTAATTACATATGATTGTGAATGAGTGTACATTTGTAAATTCCTATCAGTTTTCAACAATTAACTAGTCTGAACATAATATCATTTAAATTTTTCAAGTTTTTATTGAGGAGAGGGTCAGCGAGAATGATAGTAAGAATTGATTTGCGTTGTAATATTTATTTTTGCGGGCTTTCATTTTCCGTTAAGGATTGCTCGGATTACCAAGGGTTCCAGATTTCCACGTGTCTGGATTAATGGGGTCCTACTGTGTAAATATATATAAATATAAATATCAAATTATAAGTGGTACTCTTTATCATCACAATTTTAATTCGATGTGATATTATATGTATATTTTTCTGATTATTAATATATTCATGATCTTAGCCTTTTATATGGAATTAGTCAAATTGAACAAATTTTACCAATTTCTTTATGTGTGATTTTTACATAACTCCTACCCCCACTCACTCTCACAAAATACAAAAAAATTAAACACTGAACATTTGTTTGTTTTTTTCTCCCCATCAAAAATAAAATTTAGCTAATTTATAGAAAACGTTTAGAGTGTATTCTTTCTGAAAACAGAGGATAAAACTATTCAAGAAAATAATTACAAATTATGCTCGTTACTTAGTGTTTTTGTCAACTTAAAAAAAAAAAAAAAAAAAAAAAAAAAAAAAAAAAAAAAAAAAAAAAAAAAAAAA
>KZ651135.1:922059-935217 GCA_001010745.2 Gerris buenoi | reverse complement strand
AAAAAATCCTACCGCGGGTTTCCGCAAGCCGAGCGAATTTCCATTGGAAATTTGTAGTTCAATGTTGTGCAGTTTAAACTTCTTTTAAACTACTACGATTATACAAATACTACAAATTTCCAATGGAAATTCGCTCGGCTTGCGGAAACCCGCGGTAGGATTTTTTATTTTTTTTAAAGAATGATGATAAATCAGTTAGTTTAGAACGGTCACCCATCCAAGTGCTGACCACGTCCAATGCTGCTGCTTCCTGCTGCAAAGCAGCAGGAGAGGCCACTTTAGTGGCCTCTGAAGTGAGAAAAAGTTCCGAGGTACCCCGTACCCGATTTTTTTTTTTTTTATCAATACTGTCATAATATCATGTATATGACGTTTTGGTCAATTCATTTAATAAATATTTTATGGATTAAATTGTCATAAAAGCAATTGGTTCATTATTGAACAAAATTGAGATATAAATATCTTCTTGCCTTATAATGAAGACTGCAAGTTGCACATTTGTGACAGTTTAATAAAAAAAAAAACGTGACGTTTCCACTTAGATGCTAATAATACTAATACTTTTATTAATAATACTAATATTTATAATTCCCTCTATTGCCAGACTGGCATTTCACTTAATCTAGCGTTCTGTGTTGTACTCTACATAAAAGTACTACTCTTTAGGAATGTGTTGATACAAAAAACGGATTTCTAAAAAAAAAAAAACGGGTTTGTGACGTTCTTCTTCCAAACTGTCGATAGGTTTAGCCAAGTCTCCCACTGCCCAGTAAGTTCTGGTAGGCTTAATTCATCCAGTGCAAGTAGGGGAGAGTGGGGCATGTTGTCACAAATTTAACAATTTATTTTTTTGAATTTTTTCTATTCGGTACATTTTCAATTTTTAAGTACTATTGTTTATTTTAAACTTTCAGCTACATGTGGCACAAGTTTCATTTATCCAGCATTAGTAGAAGTATTTTTATTTTATTTTTTAAAGTTAAAGTTTTTTGTGTCAACATGCCCCATCAAGGGGCAGGTTGTCACTTGGTATGGGGTAAGTTGTCACAAGATAAAGCTACAAGGTTTGGCTAGTTAAAATAATAATTATTATTATTTATGGGGCTATCAGTCTTGTAAAGCCAAAATTTTTTTCTTATTGGAATCATTTATGTTAATTTTACTGCTGTACCAATGCAAGGTTATGTCATTTATTAAAAATGCTTCCGCTGCGTAACGAGTGGAGCAGCCTCTAAATTTTAGAACCCTAACCGCCTCCATGAGCATGAGCACATCTGGAGTATTCCGTCCTCTAGTGGTTTTTGCCTTGTAATTGCTCACCATTTTGCCTAGAACAGACCAGATTTGCTAAAATCGTTATTTCGTGCCTATTCCTAGAACCTAGCTAAGAGTACGGTAAGGGAATCAATCAGCTACCTCGGCAAGGGAATCAACTCTGCGTTCTTAAGTATAAGGGTGGAGAGGGTCTGTTAAAAAATAAATTTTTATTTATTATATTAAAAGTAAAAGAGGAAAAGTGTATCATTTGTTTGATTTTTATCAATAGTTAGCATATTTGTTTAACTCATTTTAACTGTATAACCTTCGTTTTTCTTTATCCGCTTTCCTTATTTATTCCTCTTTGCTTTCCATTTCTATTAAAATATAGAAGAATACCCTTATGTAAATATAGCATTGGGGCAAGTAGTCACAAAAGGTATTGGATGTGATATGTGACTACTTGCCCCATTTACTTTTTGACAACTAGCCCCAACGCGCCATTTTTAATTATAGTGAAATATTTTTTTCCTGCCGCAATAATATTGATTTAACGGTTTAGAAATACAATGTCAAAACTACTACGTAGTAATAATCATCAAATATAGCACCCTAGATAAAAAATACAAAACAAAAAACATAATTTAAAAACAAAAAAAGCAGTGAGCGACTTGCCTAAAAAGTTTATGTTACATAGATGACAGACGGTTTGCTACAGTGACACCATTTTTCGTTACGTTTGTCTACATAATGAAGGTTATCTTCAGTAGCCACGCGAGCTTTCCCTTATCAATCTAACCCCTTCAAATTGACCCTGTGACTTCTTGCCCAGCTCTCCCCTACATGATATATGTCTGTGGCGCTGGTTGGTATGTTTTCCCGAGCTGGACTCTACCACTCCATCCGCACCTGGTGCTGCCTCGCCAATACGGCGGGCAGGATGCGTAAAACATCAGGCCGTAGGTTTACGTACTCCCCAATTCTCAGCATTTTTAAAATAGAGAAGTTGTAGGTTACAACAAAATGAATCCACTCACGAAGTTTCAAAGAAGGACCGAGGACCGACGACAATAACATTTTTTTTTAAATTAATAAATATAAGATCTTTTTTTTTTTTTTTAAAGTTATTTCTTTTTTGATGATAGCTAACAGACACCTTAGCATTTAAAATAATACACTGCCTTGTAGCTAACAAATATGATATTTAAAGTTAATCTTTGGACTAGTCAAGGTAAATAAGTTAGATTTACAATTTAGAGTTGAATGGACGAACTGTTTCGATGCCTGTTGGTATCGGCCACTGGCTTTTGCTCTATCCTTCAAGAACGATGGGAAGTCTAGGAGTGCCGTCTTAGCCACACCCTATTGCGCCACTCTGGTGTGCTCTCTAGTCTTATGATATTGTACTCTTTCTTATGTTGAAACCTAGATGCACTTTGTCTTCCACTGCACGTGGGACGATCAAAAATTACGTAAATGACCATAGGTTCACTCATATTCGTGAAATATGACGGAGGATAAGAAAAAAACAGAACCTTATTTTTCCGAATTTAAAAAAACAAAACAATGTATACTGTAAACAGTTCAATTGCCTCGGGGGGAGTTATTTATAAGTTCAGTTTCTGTTAAAAAAAGTAATATTGGAAAACAAATCGTCTGTTTTATAATAGCTATAATAGTTTCAAGGTTTTAACTTCCATGAATCTTATATTCACTGAAATTATTCGACCTTTTACATTTGATTGAGGAACAGTTCAAGATCCTTAAACATCCTTGCCTTGTTTTTTGTTAGAAATAAATAAATCCAAACAGTTTAACTTCCTATATTCAATGTTTCAATTTTTTTGGGGTAATTTTTTGGGTAATATCAAAGAGGAAACAACCTTTAGTGGTTGGTGGTTACGGGAATAACTACCAGGGAAACGAGCAGGGTTCTGATTCGTAGATTCATAGATATAAGTATACTAAAAATCTTTTTATAAGCACATGTAATTATGTCCCTTTATATTATTTGTTTCGAATATTACTTTAAATATTTAGAATAATGCTATTTTTGCAAAATATTTTACACACAACTACAAAATTTTAGTATTTATAAAAAAAATGTATCCACTATTTATTCTTTTTTTTCACTTTATATTACAATCTATATAGCTCATGTTCTGCGTTTATTTTTGCTTCTTTACACCCTCGACGACAGTTTGAAAGCATTACTTATTTATGTAGCACCTATTAGGTGAGTAGTAGGGAACTTTTTTATTTTTATGGAAACCACCTTACATATTATATCGCCGTTTTGTACTTAGTTCTAGTAATATTGATATCCAACGATCGGCATTCGTATGGTATATTTGACTTGGTTAACCACTAACAGATGACTCGATCATTGTTATTAATCAATCAGTCAGATTAGTTATCTTCTAATCTAATTTTTTCATAGGAAACTTGAAGATCTTTTTATATAAATTTATCACTTATACCTTAAAATTTAGGAACATACGACATCATCATTGAATCTTTAAAGTTTTAATAGATAAGTTTCCTATTGACAAGTTACTTACCTCATAGATATTGGCTCGTCTGTATTCCCAGAGTATTTAAAAAGCAGATTGTTTGACCAACAATCACCGTGATTAATAACTGGAAAAATATCCTTAGTTTTCTCTGCTAAGGTAACTAGTTCATTACCGACATTGTTCGCAAGTGCTCTCATCTTTGGTACCACTGATTTCCTAAATAGAAAAAAAATTGTGTTAGGTTTAAGACTTTATTTAACCATAAATTAAGACTTTTTTTAATTTAAACATAAAATAATACGATTATAATTTAGATGCATTTCTTGATTTTAAGTTGTTTAAATAATGAGCTCAATATCCACCTATGTGCTTTCTAATGGAATTAGCTGAATTTACTTTTTAGTACAAATTTGTAACAATAAAAAAACTGTTTTATCTACGCACGGCAGCAAAATTAAGCATTGTTGAACTGTTTTCAATCTGCAAAATTTAATTTTTCTTCTTTTGTTACATGACCAAAAAACACGCAGCAAAATAATAAAGTGTCGGCAAAATATCAAAGTGTCAGCAAAAGTTCAAAGTGTCAGCAAAATAATAAACAGTATGTACCATTTTAAGAAAATTTGACTCCAAAAAGATTACTACATCGCAGGTTATAAAAACTCCCACATTGTTCATTTTTATATATTTAAGCGTAATATTCTGCTTAATATTTATGTCGTTTTTGAAAATAACTTAGATAATTATAGCAATAGTTGTACTGTGTTGTATTATTATAAAGTGATTATTTAAAAACATTGAGATAAAATAATAAATTGGTAAGGCGTGAATTCTCACGTAAAAAGGGTTTCGTTGGTATTGTGAAACAAAATTAGTAAGGAGGAGGGACGAAAAATTTCGATATTTTTTAACAAAATGGCGCCGAAAATTAAACACTTTCCCCCAAGTGGTATATATATTTGTAATCTTCTCTTCAATACCTTTCATTTGATACCCCACTCAAAATTTAAAAAAAATATTTTTTTCTCGCGATGTGAATTATCCGCCATTTTGAATTTGAATAGCTGATTATTTTGAGTTCTCTATATTTTTCCTGTGTCCGCGTCAAAACGATCTTTAATACTGGTAAGTTTCACGCTTTTATCTCTTTTGGTTCAAAAGTTATTGGAACCGTACAGAGTGACAGACGGACACAGGAACGAAACTATGAGGGTTTCTTTTTTTTGGTTTTACCAACGAAACCCTAAAAAGTGGCAACACTTCAACAATTCAACATCACATCATTTTAAGTAAGGTGCAAAACTGAAGAACTGGCATTTGCGAATTACAGAATGTCTGTCTGCAGATAGTTGCCTGTCGATAGAATAATGAAAAACGGGAAGCCTCTCCACAAAATGAATGTTTGATCCACATAACTAGTTTTCGGACTCTCGGCCAGTAAAAAGTAAAGGAAACCTCCAACGTTGGCACGTGAGGTTTTTTTTTATCTCTCATGTAACTCAACGTCGGGTTTTTCCTTTACCTTTTACCTGCACTGATGATGGCGGAGAGGCCAAAAACTAGTTAAAACATGGAATATAGATTAATTTTGTAGAGAGGCTTTCCATTTTTCATTATTCTATTGATATCAACTCTACTCACGCTCTTAATCCTCAAACTTGTCTATCATGCATAAATTGAACATTTTATTCCGCAGTTTGGTGTAAAGATAAGTTGCATTTTTTTCATAAAATACGTATGTTAAATACATTATACATATAAATAATTGTAATTAAATGTTTGTGTACAAAATTTAATTTCTATGAATTAATTCATAAAATGATTTGAAATTATTAGGAATATAAACAGTTATAAATCTTACAACTCGGAATCATTTTCTAGCTTATCAGCCAAAGTATAAAGTCCTCCAGAGAGTACGTTGTTAAGGACAGGCAAGTTCGAGGCAAACTTGTTAGCAGTTAGAATGTTTGGATCTATAATTTTCCTTTTCATTGCAGCCAAAGATAGCCCGTGAAACCTTCCTAAATGTCCCACACTGAATATTGCTTCATTTGATGACATGGGGATTCGTCTATTTCTCATGGAATATCCAGCTTCCTGAAATAAAGGAAAAGAAAAATAAATGTTTTATTGCTATTTGATACTGATAGAGCCAATTTTCGAAGTGAACTAATTTTACTTATTACACTCGTGAATTTAATCAAAAGAACCAACGAAATTACAGGGCCTAAAATTTAGTATATAAAATATAACGTTCATACTTAATCTTAAAAACATGCATATTTGTGTAAATATTTGCGTTTTCTTGTTAATCTCAAAGGTTGTTGTTCTTGTTAGGTTGTAGAATTAATAAATAAAATCATACTTTTCAGCAAACAAGACCAAGTGCTTAGTGTTTTCCAAAAAAAGACTCAACCCAAAATTTTGTCATATATTTTACTCTTTCCCTTTCCTGCCAACAAATTCCAGCTGTAGAAAAAATCAAATACCTCGGTCTCCAGTTTGACAAAAATAAACTTGGCAGCCTAGAGGAAGTTCGCGCTAAGCTTAGCTAAATGTTTACATTATACATTTAGCTTAGCTAAATGTTTAAGGGACCTAAATTTGCTCCGCACGTTGAAAAATTTGATGTGGTAGTGGGGAGATCGGAGGTCCAGAGCCGACAGAGCAACATTATTACACACTTTAGACCCTGTACATAATACAGGCCTATGTCTATTGTCTATGTCTTGCACTAAGTACCTTCAAGACCAGCCCAGTCCACAGTATTTTGGGCAAGGCAAATGAGCCTTCTCTTGTCGTGAGACGTGACTTTTTACTTCTGCGCTACGGACTTAAAATAAAAAGCTTGCTTTAAAAAGGACCCAAAATTTAAAAACAAATATCCAAAAAAAAAAAAACAACATATTTCTAGCGACCGCCAGGTCAGAGATTCAAAACTCTTGTAGATGAATTAAAACTTTATTCCGAATATGGCAAAATTAACAAATAAAGTGTCCCTCCCATTGAACCTTGGAGAGCAAAAAGTCCTGTTACACGATACTAGACAGACAAAGAAAAGGGCAAGCTTGCATGGAACGACTCCACCAAGACCACTTATAAAGGACAAGAATAACCACCGGACGAATTCAAACCTATACTATACACTGAAGGCTCCAAAACCTTCGAAGGTACCGGCTGTGCGTATGTCTCTACATCAAAACAAGGAATGTTCTCCTGTTCGAAGTGGAGTTCGATCCTCATAATTGAGCTGGAGGCCATCCTACATGCTCTGAATTCAACTATAAACCAAGGAGTAGACGCCGCATCACATCTTATACTGAATCAAAATCAGCTATGGTGGCTTTAGATAAAATGTATATTCAAAATTAGAAATTTAATAGAAAGGTCAGAATTAGTATACGATATTGTTGGGTACCTAGTACCTAGCCAGCGGAAATGAGACGGCTTGACTTACTAGCGAGGCAAGCAAAAACTGTAAGACTGACTACTGAGACAGAGGTTATACCTAAAGACATATTATTAGGACAAAAATCAAAGAGAAAGGTCAACAGACTAGGACGTGGTGCCTGTCCAACAACAAACTACGACGTATAAATTCTTTGCTAGGTGACTGGACCTCCTCATACAGAAAAAAAGTCAGGAATCGACTGAGAGTAGGACATACTCGGCTTACTCACAAAAATTGTTTACTAGACACAGGGAAAGACTAAGATGTAGACTATGTGACGATACTTTGACTGTAGCTTATCTACTGACTGATTGACGAAAACTTGACCAACTTAGAATAATTAATTACCCACGTTATAAAGGATACCCCAATCTTAGAAACGCTAAAATATACAATCCTACGCTTTTTCTATTTCTAATTCTTCTTTCTGGCCTTGCAAATAGAGAAAATTTAAGATGATAATACCTACTTAAAATATAATAAAATTACCACTAAGTCTTCTAGTAAGATTACATCGTAGTTACGAACTCCGACACATACGGGCCATAGAACTTCCATCTTTTCATTTTTAGCTGCTTCGTCTATTAGCTTTTCCATCTTAGGAAGTATTTGTGTATATGCCTGTAAATAATAAATAAAAAATATTTTATAAAGCACTACATAAAAAGAAAAAATTAAGATTATGTTAAGAAGAAAGAGCTTAAATTATTTTATAAATAATTTATTGTTAATTAATATTAAACAAGTCAACGAGTTAAATAAAGTCACATTATTATGTTTAGATTATAAATGATCTTTTTGGATAAATGTGTTTAATTAAGTTCTAAACTAAACTCCCAGTCAAAATTAACGCACCACTTTTATATTTTTATGCTTACACAAAAGCCGTTGAATTAGGATCTTTTTTCTATAGTTTTCATCTCGGGTGGACCTATTTCGCCTCTGTCGACCACATCCACACTCCTGGAACCGCCGAAAAGCTCGGTTGATTGTAGTGAGATTCACTCCTAGTCGACAACTAACCTTTTGAGAAAAGCCTTTCTCAACCCATCACTGCGGGTTTAATCGCTTCCATAGTTAAATTTGGAGGTGTATTCATGTTGAAACAAACACACAACTGTATTAATGTAATAAATACGTGAGAGCTATCAATTAATCAATGGCAAATAACATTGAATCATTAATGATGATGATTAAATATAAATAATTATAATGATTAAATGTGATTAATGATGATGATTAGATACGATTAACGATGATGATTAAGTATGAGATGATGAATGATGATTATTATTAATGACCTATTAATCATCAGTATAAATTAGAGATAGTCAAAACAGAGAAATATAAAGGTGGTGCGTTAATTTGTAAAATTTGTGAAAGTGTATTTAATTTAGCTTAACTTAGAAACTTTTACTTTTCTTGAGTTCTGTTAAAATGTTAACATTAATATTAATTATATGTTAACTTGTTAATTTTAATGTTATATTGTATCTTACATGTACATGGGTAATTACATCAACCATTGTCTCCTAAACTATTGAATTATAAATTCAAATTTAATTTAATACTGAACATAAATAAACTTCATTAGTTTTATAAAATATGAATTGATTTGATAAGTAATTTATTTCTCTGTATAGAGTAGATATTTTTTATAAACAACTTCTAAATTCAACTCTTCCATTTATTCGGTACAATAGACCAATAGACCATCATATAAAAGAAAAGGAGTTTTGAGTAGGACCTAATTTAATACGGAACTTTCATAACAACTTTTAAACATTAAATAAGCTTTTAATTGATATGAAAATACTGTAAAAAGTAATACCATTTTACCTGTGAAAATTCCTTAAAATAATAATAAAATTTTAATTGACTCTTTCAACCTCATTGTTGCAAGGATTAACGTATTCACAATGATAGTATTAGACCCCTAAAGTAGAAAAGACCTTGAAGAAACTATTCTTTCAAGCAATCTATTTGTTATTTACCTCATGTACGTTTGCACCTACTACGCAGTTAGGCAGTGAATGACACTTAGACAGACATACTCTCTTAAAAGATGCATTATTAGTATTCGTCCCATGAATCCCTATTTTGCTGTTCATTTATTTAGGGGTTTTATCCTTTTAACCTTCTTTTTTTATTCTGTACCAATTTTCAGAATTAAATAGATAAATTTAAGTAAAGTAAGTTTTAAGGATTATGAAAATATTTTCTTGTAACGGAGCTATTAGACAGGATGCACATCACCCAGAGGGTCGTTGTTGAATATTTAATTTTAAGTTGATAGATAGAAAAAATGGTAAATAGATGTCAATTTTGAAAAAAAGAGATCCACTCTCTGGTGTGAGGTTTTATTAAAAGCTGCCTTATAACATATAAAAATGAAGTAATAATATTTTATTCCAATATCATATTGAATATTCTTAAGCATATAAAGGATGTTGTTGCGGTAACTGTACGTGAAGTCCTGATGGTGTTCGACATAATCATATTTAAATTGTTACATACCATAATATTTTCATTGTAACATACATTATATTTTATTTAGTGACATTTTTATTATTATCATGTCACTCGCCCACACAAATTAGGTCATATGTCAAAGAATTAAATAGTAACAAATAATAAACCATCTGTGACAGATAATGTTAACTAACACAACACCGCTCCTCAACGCAGTGATACCACTACAATATTAAAATAGCTATTAAAATATTTGTACGAATTTAGATTTGATAAAAGTGTAAATAAATAACATAGGACTTTGTTGAGAAGTAAATATTTGAATAGAGTATTTGAATTTACTGCCACCAAGTAAACGATTTTAACACCATAAGTAACTTGGAACAATGTATTTGTTATGTATGCGTATTTAATATTATACACATATACAAATGCGGTACGAGACAAACCAGTCATCAGCATGTACTAATAATAGCAACCGATGTATATTGGAGGAGAAAACGTTTTACATTTTTTTTTTTTATTAATATTTGTGGAACAAGGCAATATTACTGGTTGGAGTTACTTGTATATTTTAGTTTATTATTATTCTTTACGTTATAACATTCACAGAAAATATTTAACATTTAAAATTTCGATATTTTAAAGGTGTTTTAACTTTTTTTTTTTCTTTTACGGTACTAATCGAAGTTGTAATTATGTGTCCAAAAATACTCTTATAGAAATATTGCAACTGATAAATTTAAAAATGATTTACTTATGGCAGAGTTCTACTCCATCTAACAATTGAATTATACAGTTGCAATATTTAATAAAAAAATACAAAATAATAGGACTGGTGGAACAAAACAAAACAAAAAAAAACAAAAAAAGTAAGAAGGATTCCTTCGTTCTTACGTTCTATTCTTGCTAAAAGTATACCTTTATTTGTACACTGCGCTTATCAAGTCATATCATTTTTACGTAGAATTCTATTGGCTTGAATGTCTATAACAGCAATTAGACTCAACTATACACTCAGGAAAACTTTAATATTGTGTTAAATTTTTAAAAAACCGATTCTTCCTCATAAGGGGAAAAGGTTAACTAAATAAATACGATGAATTATTATTATATCTGTAATGCATCGCTTTATTAAGTATTTTCTATGAATTTATAGCATTTTAAAAGTCAGAGATATTCATGAAAACCGTGGTCACAACTTTAAAACTTTCGTGAAGAAACCAATATTAAAACAAGAATCTCTTATAACTTAGAATAAAAAATATTCCGGCTTTCTATAAATATATTAAAAAACTCCAATATTTTAAATAAGTAAATATTTTGCTCACTGTAGCTCCTAGAGTGAACATTTTTAATATTTAATTGGAACACTGTTAGAAATCTTGCCTACTTTTCACTCAAGGTTGTAAGTAGGTATATATTCCGATATAAATTAAACGAATAAATAAATCTAATTGTATTACCAGCATTCAGTAACTGTCACAAGTTTATTTATTAGTTATCTGCACTTGGTCAAGCAAATATTTACATATTAAACATTTATAAAAGCAATGCCCTCATCGAACTGACCTGTATTTCACATTTGAATATATCTAATTCTACGTCTCCAGGCATAACTTTGTCCTTCTTCATAATAATATTTTTTCGTACAGTTGCGCCACTGGGATCTGTTCCTGTGATTTTTAGTCTCCGCATAATGCTCCCATAATTCTCTCCTTTGGCAACAGCGTCTTCTTCATCAATTTTTGATATTGATTCTATGCCTAACCATTTCACATCTAGCATCTTTTTGATACTTTCATGGTCTACTTGAACCTCCGAGAAATTCATGATGAAATAGACAACTAAGAAAAAAAATTGTAGATTATTGGTCAAAATATATCATTATAATGATAGTACACAATTATAATAAAAAGTGTATTTACACTTGAATAAAACACTCTAGTTTTAGGTTTCTGTAAAAAATACAAAAAGAAACATTATATAACGGCTCTGTCTGTCTGTCTGTCTGTCCGTTGGCTTGTTTCAATTCGTATACAACTATAGCTAGAAACATAAAAATTAGCACGCACTGCATCTCGGCATTTGAGGCAACTGGACACATTTTGGAGTTTTTAAATTTAATATTTACAAGATGGCGGCCCGGCCAATATGGCAGATTAATAGTTTTTGGATACCATGGTATGATTTACATAAATTTAAAGGTAGAAAAATGTAAAATGAAGTGTAGAAAAAGAATATGCAACTATTAAAATAACACAAGTAATATTTTCAAGATGGCGGCCAATATGTCGGGTGACTAAAAAAAAGTTTCTAGTTACCATGGCATGTTTTAGATCAATTGTAAGATCTTGAAGTGTAGAAAAGGAACATGCAACTATTTCTCTTAATAATTTTAACTTTATCGTACAGAAACCGGCGATTATCGCCTCACGTATTTACGTGAAGCGCGCCTTACTTGTTTTAATATAATAGCAATGTAAATTATTCAAATTACAATCAGACTTATTTTCAATGATAATTATACATAGGCTGACTAAAAAGCAGGTGATAATGAGTATTATTAACACCTATTTTATCTTTTTCATATAGGTACGTAGTATATACCTAAAAATAAAGTTTTGTGATGGCACGAAAATTCGATTCGGTTGGATTTAAACTTTTTGAGGTCCCCAGAGTTGAAAAAATGGTTTTTAAGGTTTCGTAGATTATTTTCGAAACCCTTAAGCCGAGGGTGATGTGTATGTCCAGCCTTCGTACTTTGGTTCTACGAATCGTTCACGCTATAGAGTTGGAATTCGAAATACTGGCGTAACTTTTGACCCACACACAGGAAAAATATAGATAAGTTAAACATTTAATATGCACTTGTGCTATACGCAAATATGTGATAAGCTTTTTTAGAGGGGTTTCAAATAAATGAGTGACCACATTTTGGGAGATATGGAGTCAGAAGTTTTGCATCCAATACTGAAAGCATTATAGAAGTTTAGTTTTTTTGCTTCTAATTACATCTTTGAATATGCTTTTAGTAATGGAGGAGAAAGATCAGACTTCATGTCGTTGCCCTCACCTGAAAACAATATAATGATGACTTCATCATAACCAGGCTAGTCTTGAGTTTTGGCTAGCTTATAAGTACGAATATCCATCAATGTCTAAAACTTTTAACTTATTTGAAACTTATAATAGCAGCCATTTTAAAAATAAAACTGGTTCTGTTTTCCCCAACTTCCAATATTCATAAAGATTTAAGTGGTTGTGCAGTTCTATAGAAATAAAGCACTAATTAATGTACAAAACCATTTCTTCTATCTAACTTCAAAAAAATAGCTCCCACTGAACCGTTTGTTTTGTAAGGCATTGGCAAAATTAAGTCATTTATACTGAGCAAATTTGTTTTACTCAGAAATCAAACTCGTCGAAGCAAAAAAATTGGGCTTTAACTATTTGAAAAAA
>KZ651135.1:900797-919897 GCA_001010745.2 Gerris buenoi | reverse complement strand
AAAAAAATATTTTTTTTCGAGTGACCTGAATTATCCGCCATCTTGGATTTCCAGTAAATCAGATCGAATTACTAATCTTATTTTTTCTATGGCCCAGCAGACCGCACATTTTGCATATGTTTCTATATTTTTAGTAATAGCGATTTATGTCACTATAGAATGCTGACACTGCTAATACTTAGATTCACTGACAAACACATACTCTCACAGTTTAATCATACGTCAGAGCCTCCTTGTCTATATAAGACCGACCACACCCTAGGCTCGTCGCATTATACATTTTATTATTCGCATTATTCATTCTATCTTCGCATTATTCAAATTCTCATTGTACATTATGTTATATACTGCACTTCATTTTATTGACAAAATGGCGCCGAAAATTAAATACTATTGCCAAGTGGTATATATATTTGTAATTTACTCTTCAATACCTTTCATTTGATACCACACTCAAAATTTAAAAAAAAAATTTTTTTTCTCGCGATGTGAATTATCCGCCATTTTGAATTTGAATAGCTGATTATTTTGAGTTCTCTATATTTTTTCTGTGTACGCGTCAAAACGATCTTTAATACTGGTAAAGTTCACGCTTTTATCTCTTTTGGTTCAAAAGTTATTGGAACCGTACATAGTGACAGACAGACAGACACAGGAACGAAACTATAAGGGTTTCTTTTTTTGGTTTTACTAACGAAACCCTAAAAAGTAAAGAAATTTGACTTACAACTTACAAAGCAAAGTAATATAAAACCAGTAAATATACATTCGTTTATTAAGAAGATTAGATTTAAATCTAGCCTTTGTACCAACTGTAGGTACATTTATTTTGAAACTCACTTAATATGACAACCATTATCACCGGGCGAATGTCTTGAGTTATGGCTCAAAGCTCTATGAAAAAAGCTGGAACTGGTTTATTTTTTTTTACAATCTAGTTATTGTTTTTCTAGTTTGTTTTGTGAAAAAGGTTTGCAGGCGGATAAGTGATTTTATACTCATCGCAAATTTGAAGTATGAAAAATCGAAATATTAAATATACGGTTTCGACTATAATTTCATTTTTTCATTTAGTAAGCATTTATTTATCTTTTTTCTTTGAATAGAAATAGATAGGGAAAGAATTATTATAGTATTATATTATCTTCTTTATTATTATGCGAAGTGAGTTTAAATCTAGTTGGCAGCTGAAATATCGCTTCATCAACACTTTAAAGAAATCCTTGATTTCTGTCTGTTAACTGTTCTATCGCTGATACTACGATCTAATTAATTAAAAGTCATTTAGAGAAAAAAAAGACGAATTGGGTCATTGCGCTGCTTCTCCTTGAGCCGATCCGTAGAGGCGGGCCAACTTGCCACATATAATGTGCCAAGTGCCAAATGGCACAGTGGACATTTGAATGTTAAGCACGGGACGTGCCCCTTGTTCCACTGTTGTTACTCGTGAGCCCACCGACTCACGCCTCTCTTGTTAAAAGCGTGTAGAGTGTAGAGCCACCTCCTTGAAAACCTTGGGCTACCGCGCCCTACTCTCCACTTTTTCGGATACGCCTCTCTCAATAAATTTCGCTTTTAATACAAGTCTTGAAAAAAAATGAAATGTATACATACTCGTATTCAATGTAATATTTTCTTTGCAACAATACAATTATGAATGTTTGTTTCATTTTACACATTCTTCTTTATGAGAGAGGCATTTGTTTATTTGTATGAAATATTTGTTTAACAAAACTTTCCATCTACAAGCTTTTAGTTAGCATTTGTATAGAAATAAGTTCCAAAGACCTAAGATGTAAAAGATTATAGCTCACCGATCTTTATTCAAAATAAAAGAGATGCATGAAGGTATTTTTTATACAACCGTGTGAATAAACAAATATTTTTAAAACAGTTTTCGAAAAATTAACCAGCTTTCATAATTTACAGGTTATCTATATTAATTATCTATCATTTCTTTAGTTTTTTCGTATAGTTAGATCATTCGTAATAAAAAAAAATCGAATACTAATAAAAAGGCCTACTACTAATAATAAAGGGACTTAGAAAGACATCCAATGGTTCATTGATATATTGATAATATTTTATTTGATAATCAATACCACTTGAACGGAGATGCAAACAGAATTAAAGCTAATTTAAGCTAAATTACTCATCTGATTGAGCTATATTTCAAAGAGGCATTTAAAGACTTCACTATATGACTGTATATAGTCTAAAAACCTGTTCTTTAATTACGTTAGACGTGATCGGGGTTTTTATATGCTTTAAATATTATTAAAAAAATATTATAGAGATAAAAATCTCGAATTAGTTATTGCTTTTTAAGCAAATCATTATACATTGTATGTCCTGTCCTGCTAATATGTTACAGTGATATTTTTTAAGTTGACTATAATACTCTGTTACTGCTATTGTTTCTAGCTGCCTTATATACGGATAACTTTTATAAGGATTGAACTTTTTTTTTAATACAAAATAAAGTCATAAACATAGTTTAAGAATGTAGAAAAAATAATTGAGGGAATACAATAACTTAGAACTGGACTAGTTATTTCAATCACGTTCGGGATGAATTATTTGTTTGCTAGACTATAGAGTAATCAAAAGAAATGGCAGCTAAACAAGGGTAATTTTTTGAGGCACCACTTTGTACTTATAATATTCTATATCTATTTTGTTGGCGGAATTATCACCCCGATGTTCTACTCCAATTCATCTGCTCTATATCAATGTAGTCATATTTCAAAGCTTTATCAGAATTAATATAATGTTAAATGTTTACGAGCAATTCACGGTCTATGTCTATTGAATGAACAAACTTCCGAACTTTAACTTAACTTGAAGTGGTAAAATCCCAAAAACACCGGTGACGATTAATATCGACACTCCCAATGATCACGTATATATAGGTGACAAGCAATTAATCATAATACATTACTATGCTATATGCTATAATAGTTTTTATTTAAAAAAAAAGTCCGAAGCAATAAGACCTCATGAGTGGATCCAAGTTGCAAACCCGGTTTAATAGTCCATTCTATAGTACTCTATCCTCTTTGCAAGCTGACAGACCCACAGAAATTGAGCACCTTGTTTAGGGCAGCTTTACTCGTTTACTCGACTATGCTAATTTAATATAACCATAAATATAAACCAATATCACACCATATTCGAGAATACATATTTCTTTGAAGACTTGATCATTCGAACAACCTTAATCTTACTTAAAAGTTTGTATTTTAATTAAATAACTTTTAAAAATAAATATGTCTAAAAATGTTATTAAGCTAAAAGATTTAACACTATTATTTTAATTCCATTATTTAGTAGTAGTCGTAGTAGTCTAGAACTTCCTACTAGAACGGGTAAGAACCTTGCAATTAGGCCATCACTTAGGCCCTTTATATGCCCCATGGTGGAGAGTTCCAGCTACTTCACATATCATACAATCATACAATTGTACCGCCGAAGCGAGTATGGTTGTGGTCATCAGTAAGGTATAAGCGTGTCAAAGCGTGGGGGAAGAGTCCCCATAAAGGGTGTCCCTCGCCCTGCACCGTCCTCGAACCATAGATACGAATTTCATCATCATGACACGGATCGGAGCCACATCAAAGAGTGGGGGAAGAGTCCCCATAAAGGGTGTCCCTCGCCCTGCACCGTCCGCGATTTATTGATGCAATTCAGAGTATCATGGCATGGGATCGAAACCACGACCTCAAGTTGCCTCGGCTTATTGATAGGTGAGCGAGCGCCTTAAGACGCTCGGTTACCCTGGCTCCCTTAATTCCATTTAAATCCTAGATAAAAATAGAAAATTAAAAAATACATTTAATGTTTGAACTTCGTTTATTACCTAAGTTTAGTTACACTTTGAACTTTAAATATTCATTTCTAAGCACGAGGCACGAAGTAATATCGTGCTCAATAGACTATACCTCAATTTTTTAATATTACAATAATAAAAATCNTCGGGCCCTATGAACCAAAGAGCGACGGACAGACGGACACATCACCCTCGGCATAAGGGTTTTGAGAAGTATCTACAAAACCCTAATAAATATGTCTAAAAATGTTATTAAGCTAAAAGATTTAACACTCTTATTTTAATTCCGTTATTTAGTAGTAGTCGTAGTAGTCTAGTACTTCTTACTAGAACGGGTAAGAACCTTGCAATTAGGCCATCACTTTGGCCCTTTATATGCCACATGGTGGAGAGTTCCAGCTACTTCACATATCATACAATCATACAATTGTACCGCCGAAGCGAGTATGGTATGGTCGTGGTCATCAGTAAGGTATAAGCGTGTGAAAGCGTGGGGGAAGAGTCCGCATAAAGGGTGTCCCTCGCCCTGCACCGTCCTCGAACCATAGATACGAATTTTATCATCATGACACGGATCGGACCCACATCAAAGAGTGGGGGAAGAGTCCCCATAAAGGGTGTCCCTCGCCCTGCACAGTCAGCGATTTATTGATGCAATTCAGAGTATCATGGCATGGGATCGAACCCACGACCTCAAGTTACCTCGGCTTATTGATAGGTGAGCGAGCGCCTTAAGACGCTCGGCTACCTTGGCTCCCTTAATTCCATTTAAATCCTAGATAAAAATAGAAAATTAAAAAATACATTTAATGTTTGAACTTCGTTTATTACCTAAGTTTAGTTACACTTTGAACTTTAAATATTCATTTCTAAGCACGAGGCACGAAGTAATATCGTGCTCAATAGACTATACCTCAATTTTTTAATATTACAATAATAAAAATCATTGTTAACCTAGTAATGATTATTTTTTTAAAAAAAGAAAAAAAGGGTAACAGATTTATCTTTTAATATGAAAAATACTTAATTCATACATAACCGGAATATTATTATACGACCTTCTCCTTTATTATATCACCCAGTATTATAGGCAGTTTATATTAAGAGGTTAAATTGAAAATATTTTAATTAAACTTTCTCGTTCTATTATCTCAGTCAAGGGCAACTTCCTCAGTATCGAGGGTCAACTTTAAATTATGCATTCTTTTAAACCATTTCTTTTTGAAGCCATTTCACAACGACTTTAGACGGTTTCACAAGGGAAGTGTGAATTGCAGGAGAAACGATTTTAGATTTTTTTTTTTTTTTTTTTTTTTTTTTTTTTTTTTTTTTTTTTTTTTTTTTTTTTTTTTNACTTGATGTTGAGAAAGCATTCGACTGTGTTTGGCATCAAGGGCTAGTATTTAAACTTATTGTCGAGCTTGAGCTGCCGAGATACTTAGTCTTAGTAATTAACAGTTACCTAACAAACAGAAAGTTCTTTGTACACAACAACATGAAGAACTCTATAGACTTCAACATCACAGCAGGAGTACCCCAAGGTTCAATATTAGGCCCAAATTTATTTAACATCGTAATGTCTGGTATCCCAAAAACCGAAGATGTGGAACTATCTATCTTTGCAGACGACACAGCGTTATATTGTAGTTCTTGGAGATTGGACACGATTACCAACAGACTAAGTAAAGCCTTCAAAAGAATTAAAAGTTACTTTGCAAAATGGAGAATCAAGCTAAACCACGATAAAACCGAAGCTATAGTCTTTACAAGACGTCGTCCACAAATGCCAGATCATCTAGACCTACAAGGAACAATAATCGACTGGAAAAACCAAATAAATTATTTAGGATTGATTCTCGACAGAAAATTAAATTTCACTACCCATATTAAAACTAACTTAAATAAAATAAACAGCATGCTCTACAGACTCTATCCGATATTCAGTAAAAGATCATTTATGAGTCAAAAAAACAAACTCATAATCTACAAACAAATTATCAGGCCAGCTATTACTTACGCTTGTCCAGTTTGGAGCTCTACGTCCAAGTCAAATCTTAAGTCCCTCCAAATTTTTCAAAATAAATGCTGCAGAATCATAGGTCGTTTTCCCATGTTCACAAAAATCAGTAAAATGCACTCCAAATTAAATCTACCCGAAATCAAACCATATATTCACCAATTAACTGATACATTTTTTAAGCAATGTCAAGAAAATTCCACAAATCCCCTTATAAACTCACTTGGAAATTATGACATTGATAGCCTATCAATAAGGTACAAAAAATATAAACATAAAAGAATTAAACACATACTTCTTTAAATAAACAAACACTCTTTATCTGTTACCTCTTGTTATCCTAATATTAGATAAGATATATATTTAGATGTAAATAATATAAATAAAATACACATTGTTATTGAATTGCTTTGAAAAAACAAAACAGAGAAATGATACCCATAAAATCCATCCCTCTTTAATATAAAAAAGAAAATCTAGACTAGTTTCTTTTATAATAATAAAACTCGTTCATCGCTTATAAATTAAAATAATCTCCAATTATAAATTACTCTGGCTTAAATTATCTTCAATTTTTTTCTCAACGAGATTATCATAATCAGCTTAAAACGATATCGCTGTAGAAGTCCTTTTCTATTATAATTTACCCGCTGTAGCATTATCCAATGAACAATCTCATCACGAATCAAGTTCGTAGTTCATAGAGTTTTTATCACCAAAAATACTATAAAACAAAGATCCAAATCGACAAATCAGGGTCATAGTTTTCGTTATTCTCTGAACATCTCTGTATTTGTCTTGACTCTTCGTCACCATTGAAAGTTAATTAGCCAGTAAGTTAAATAACCATTGGGTTTCCAAGGAGACCATGAATATTGATTAATTCGAATGAAGAGGTAGATTCATCAATGACAAATTGGAAGTTTGACCGATGGCACATCGGCAATCTGTGAATGTCAAACTGCAATGTTACATTCTTTCAACATTCTTTTTTTGTTGTTTTTATTTAACACATTGTAGAGAAGAGTAAAAGTTCACAATAAAACATCAATAATTTGGATTCGATAACAACAGGAGTACGAGAGGCAATTTCAACATTCGTAGCAACAACGATAAATAATATGAGTTGCTTCTACTTATTTATTCATACTGATGATGATCAATACTGATAGCAATTGCTCTTAATAGCACTTCAGCTCATTAATGATGGAAAAAACCAATAATAAAAAAAACTATAATATAAAACTATAAAAATACTACTGCAGCTTAATTATTCTTCGTAAGAAAAAGACAGTAAATAATTATGCATTAAATTAAATGTTTAAATTGAAAATGAGACTATTATCAATGGTTCTGTTGGCATCAAACAATTCTAACAGTAATTTTTATTATGTATTTTTTTTTTTTTTTAATTAACCAAACAATAATCAAACTAATATTTAGGAACGCAGCAGCGTTCCACCCCGCCAAGTCAAAAAGTCAAAATTTCACAAAAGCTGCCAGTGTATTATATACTGTAGGTGACAAACTAGGGATTTTGAGGGTCTGCAGCGTGAAATACGTACAAGCTACCTACATAATTGTTTAATATCTTTGAAGGCCGTGTCCTGTAGATCAAAAATAAAAAAAAATGGTCAAAATCGGCCAAGTAGAAGTAGAGAAAAATAGGTTTGAAAATGGTAGTTTTGATGACTTCTTCTTCTTCTTATTCTTCCTCTTCCTTCATTTTATGTTGACGCACCTACAGCCTAAACTACTGAACCGATTTTAATGAATGAGGGCTTTTTGGATTCGTCTAGAACCCTAGTGCATTCCTAGATCAAAAAAATTGAGATAGCTCATTCCTACGCTTAACGCGGAGCGAGAAACCAAGCTAGCGAGCAGTCACTCTAACGTTGACGCACCTACAGCCTAAACTACTTAACCGATTTCAATAAATGAGGGCTTTTTGTATTCGTCTAAGGCTCTAGTGCATCCCCCCTCAACTCAACCCCCCCCCCACCACCCTTAAGCAGAGGTACAGCAGTGTATTGAGTAGTAGTTTCGTGCTTGTCACATGACCTATGAATGACTTCTATTTACGAGTTCATCTTTTGAACTTAGTATTATAGGTTCAGGGTTTAGTTCAACCTTATTCTCTTGAGTTCAAGGGGGGGGGGGGGAATTTGTTTATTAATACATATATTTCTGTTTTCTATGATTTTATTTTATTATTTATTATTATTATTATATATTATTACTTTATAATTATTATTATCTTATTTTTTATGTTTTCTATACTTCTATATCAGAATGATAAGTCTTTTAATGTCATAGGTCTCGTAGTTCTCCAATAGACCTCTCTATAGAACTTGTCAAGCTTTTAACTTCACTTTTATTTGATTCTAATGTGTGGGAATAAACAGTTTAGAGTTTAGAGAATCCTTCCTTAGGAACCGTACAAAAAGTCATGAAATCTGACCAAAAACCACTTGTGTGGTAAAAAAAAACCCCGCCAAGTCTGTGGTCCAAAAAAGTTGTGAAATCAACTTTCTATCCCGCCAAGTGATGTTGGCACTTTCTCCTGACCCATCACTATCAACATAAATACTTTTCAGCTTCTTCTCCTTGGCGGTGTGCCTGTAGTACTACCTAATTTTAACTGGTTGTATTCCACGCACAACCATCTTTCCACACAAACCTCATTTGGCAAATGTGAAGGTGAAACAAGAAATTGTATTGGTATTTGAAGAATATTAATATTCCAGTTTTAGGAAATCGCGTGGCCCACCGCCAAGGAGAAGAAGCTGAAAAGTATCTATGTTGATAATGATGGGTCAGGAGAAAGTGCCAACATCACTTGGCGGGATAGAAAGTTGATTTCACAACTTTTTTGGACCACAGACTTGGCGGGGTGTTTTTTTTTACCACACAAGTGGTTTTTGGTCAGATATTAAATACTACGAGTAACGTATGTATACTTAATATTTAAATGTATGTTATGAAAGGTGAATCAGAGTTAAGATTGTGATTATATATTTAAGTCAGAGTTAGGGTTGCACCTCAGATGTGTAAGGTTGCGAGTTGGTCTGCCACTGTTATTGGTTATTGTTTTGCTTCGTTTGACAAATGAGCTATTGTTTCTGACTCATTTCTCCCTGTCGTACATTTTAATAAACCTGCCTTAACGACTTTGTCACACTTTTTGAGGTGTTAACTCTACTACAAAAATTGCAACAAGTCAATGACCTTCATAACTTTGTTTAAGTCTATGACTTTTATAAGTTATAAATGTACATAAGTCTACTCCTAGTTTGCCAGCATTACGCTTGTGTTTGTCACAATTGAATTTTTGTTTTTAATCTATATTTATAGTTCGCGATTCTTCGGCTCGATAGTCCTATAACTATAACTAGTAAGGTTTTAATACAAGATGGGAAATATCAGTATTTTTATTTTGCCAGTCTAAATCCAAATTTTCCCAAGACAGTCAGAATTTTGTATGACCCTAACACTGGTAAAATTGTCAGGGGAACCTCAAGTTAGAATTTATCACATAAAAACACTGATAACGATCTTTTTATTGATTCGAAATACCATCTTAACTGAGATCTCTTCATAAGATTTAGATAAATCAGTCTTCTACGCTATAAAATATAGTTTATTTCAAGCATAGTATAATATACTTAATGTTCTCAGAAAAGTAATTAACTCTCTGAACTCAAATCACAGATCAGGGCCTTGCGCTTCAATCAATTTTTTGCCTGTCTTCAATTATGTTAATCCAATTTGGTACAAAGGCATAATAGTAGTCACATTGCATTATGATCAGTTTCTAAAAACAATTATATAAGTTTACGCTAAACTTGAAGTTTTTATGGGTAAAACAATGTGGACCGGCAAACATGAAATTCTATTAGACTATTTTTTACTTATACATATAAAATTTATTTAGCATAAATTAATAAAAAATTGAAATTTTAATAACTGAGAAAGTTTATTTAAAGAATAAAACAGGGTAATAATTGCGTAGCGGCAGACTACACATATGCTACTTTTAAAATGGTTGTAATCGTGTTTTATCAATATGATAGATAATAAACAGTCCAAGGATACTTTACTTTAACCCAGTATATAACAATATTATATTATTATGTATCATCAAATTAAATAAATAAATAAAATTGATATGTACTCACATCGATCGGCAATACCACGAAAACTGTCGAATAACAATGTTGAGAAAAATGGTTAAATGTCAGGAAATTAATGTTGTTCAATTGTGTAAATAAAGATAAGGTATAGATAGCAAATGAATGGAAATTATAATGAGTGAGAGACCCACACGATGGATACGTTAGTACTGTACACACTTCACGTATACATTCAAGGCCGTGAAATCAGACAGAGGGGCTTCCCAAATATTACAACCCGTGATGCAACAACGCTGTCAGTCTGATGACAGTGAAATTAAAGCATGTTCAAGCGATGGACTAGAGAACGTGCCGTGCAAAAATAGTTCTTGGTTTATTATACATCGTATAAAGTAGTAAAGTTGTGCAATATAGAGCTCGCTGTCAAAATACTATATTGTACATTTACATTAGGTATACTTATACTTATTGTTTTAGTTTATATTCGGTATTGGCTATAAACTATTGTGTACATTGATTCTTGGAAATATTTAAAAAACAAAATATGTTTGGTTCACTACACTTGGAAATATTCTTGTTAATTCAATTCTTCAAAATCACGGCCGAAACAACTTAGGTACTTCAATATTTTATTCTATTATATGACAAAGGGGCACCACGGCATCATTCCGATTTGCTGCACAATATAAAAAGAAAAGTGAATTTTGTATTTTGTATATTAATGTTGTAAATTGCAGCAATAAATGGTTATCTTATCTTATATGAAAAAATTAGATGTAAACTAATTTACCTGTAAAGTGATCTCATGGTGAATATAGAGGGAAAAATTAAACTTAACTTTAATTTAGTGTAGTTTTAACAGCATCATTCTATTTTATTTGTTTAACAAGATTAATTTGTAACGCAATGAGGAATAGTTAGTTATTTATGTGACTAGGCAGCAAAATGGAATTTTGCTGACAAGTTTTTATTTTTAGTTCCGAGCCAAAGGCGAGTACAGGCTAAACAAATTTACTGCAGAGGCGAAGCCGAGGCATTTCTTTAAAATAATCATTCTCTTATCACCTAAAAAGTACTCGCGATAAAAGGGTCCACTATCAAAAACACCTTTTTCGACACTAGAGGGTGCTGGAGAGGTCGGATAAAAAAACCTATCTGCTTTACTTCAAGCCTTGCTAGATAAACTAGTTATTTTTTTTTTTCAAGAGTTGCATTAAGTCAGAAATATCACCTGTACAAAAAATGCTAAATATATTTCATATTCAGATAGTGTACATATTTTTTACAAACAAAATTTAAAAAAATCAACTAAATGTGATTAACAAGTGAGAATCATTTAAAAGAAGAAAAAAAGAAGCCTATAATACATTAAAATATTTATCTTTAGTAAGATATTACTACGTATTCTAATCATGTTGTATTGGCCTTGAAGTCTTCTTTGCTTTTTTAAGTAAATTAGTTTTGGTAATTGATATTATATATTTGAAGCTTTTAGAGTTATTAATAGACTCCTACAGGACAAAATCATTAGTTGAAGCTGAAAGCCTTCGCTTTGTTCTGGAAAGGCTTTGTCAGGTTAATATTGATTGGACGATGAAGGACACTTTATATCTAATCTCATCATCTCGCTTGAGCTTCGGCAGGAAGTTAAAACGCGGAAAAGACTTCGTATAATGAATGTCGCTAATTTCAGAACCTTTATTAAAAATCAGTCTTTTATAATACAGGGTGACCTATATAGTAGAGAAAAAAGGACCTTCTGCGGTTTACGGGGTTTTTTAAGAAACAAATTATATGCACCTTATGCCTTGCATCTTAAATTAAGAGGGTGATAACCCGGAAATTTAATGTTTTTTTAACGAAAAAAAAGATACTTGTCGAAATATTATTTTAAGTTATTTTCAAGGGCAATTGAAATAAAATATTTTACATACAAACCTAATTGTGACAGCTTAATGAATAACTGAGTTTATTAACATGCAAGTAGTAGGACCAAAACAGTAACAGGTTTTAGAAAACTTCTTCTCAATGTTCAAAATGTTAAATGCTCATGCAAAATGACCATGTCCCACCATCTTGATGGTGAAGATATCATTCACAAGTTGAAAGACTCTTGCAGAAAGTACATTAGGTTTTTATCACTGAATAACATTCTTATTTATCAATGTGAATGGGATATTTTGAACAACGAGAAAATCTTTACTATCTATTGATGCACTTTTAATGTTAAGGATATGTAGTTTGTATACTAAAAATCTAAAACACATGAGATAGAATGTTAAATTGATATTATATTTTTAAATAACACAAAATAAGGTTCAATAATGGTTTGGTACTTACGAAGAAATGTGTCAAGATCAAAGAAAGCTATTAAGACGCTGGTCGGGATAAATGAGTAATCTGGCTATTTCACAGCGCTTGTATTTCATCTAGATGGGCATTTTGCCCAAAAAATAAGTATGACGTAAGTTCTGTGATATTTTACACGCCCAGTAAATAAGAGTAAGAAATACGTGTAAAATTACAATAATGATTAAAGTTTCACCAAGCAAACCTGGATCTAATTTATCCTTCAACATGCAGTGATTATTTTTAGGTGTCCCGCCATTAAATTAAGAGTCAGTTCTGTACATATAGTTTTGCGGAAGCTAAACGTATATTTTCTCCTATTGTTCAGGTTCTTTTAAAGGACAACTATATTTGTTGTAATTCAAGTCTGTTCCTCAATCCTTCACAAATTCACAAAGGAACTTAAAGGTCCTCTGTAATGTGCAGTAGCGATATGATCTTTTATCTGAAAAGTCAGCACATCTCCCTAAAACCTTAGCCACAATATATTGTTTTATAACTTTTCTAATTTACAGGTGATAGCTGTTATAAAGTTTAATTTTAAATAAATAGGAAACGCGTTCTATTAAAAATAAATGGTTCTTCCGGAGTATTTTACTTAAACTTCATAAGTGTACATATTCACCAATTTAACCCTAACATTTTAAATGAGACTGTATTGATTCAGCATTTATGTAAAAACTCAAATTATTATTATTTTTTTTATGGATTATCTTTGATTGATATTGGCAGAAATTCAATCCCTCGGAGCAAGCAAATAAATGAAAATATCGTATTATTTGATCGATAATGCAATCTTTGTTCAACCCTCTTTTATAATTGCATTTTTTTCTTCTCTGGTGGTGCAAGATTTTACCTTGATGAAAACTAAAGGTCCTTTGACTTTCCCCTGGCTTTGTAAGATCCTTTCGAGTTATGAGCAGGCCAGTCGATGAATATATAGAAGCTGAGTTACAGTAATAATGCCGATTAGTCTGATATGCTTTCAATTATTTTACCCAAGATCAAATATATTTTTGAGACTAGGATAAAAGTCGAGTTTCAGGAGTTGAACGATCGATTTCGGGGTACAAAAGGTGTTAAAGAAGTCGAAGAACAGTCAGTAAGTTGTATTGAAAGTGACATTAATGGCCCAGTTAGGCCGCCAGTAGGAGTGGGCCGCAAGTCACTTGAGTGTAACGTTGAGAAGAGTTGCACCGTAAAGGCGTGGCCGACGACCTTCCCAAGAAACTAGGGCAATGTCAGTCCGGTGTGGGTGAACCGTGCTTCGGCCAACGCCTCTTCCTCAACCTTTATCCAGCAGCTAGTAACCTTTCTAAGTTGAACTCGCGGGGCTTTACCTAACATTTACAGGCCGGTATCTTCTACTCCTTCCGAAACGGCACTCTGTAAAAAACAACTTTGACTTTTAAGTCAAGTTCGTAACTCCGCCCCGACCGGCTCCTTGCAAGGACCTCACAGAGATAAAAATTCCTATATTACACCAAGTTGAGTTTGTACCCTACACGTTCTACACTTGCTCGCGGGTTCTTCTAGCCCTAAATTCACCCTCTCCCTCCACTTCTCTGGTACATTTGCAATATTAAACTTGGTGTTACTTGGAATCCGTGGCAGGGTCGACTCCTCCCCAGGTTTAATATATCGATTTTTTGTGCTTTAAGAACTCTTCACATCAACAGTTATTTATATACTTGCATTGTATCGTATTTCAATGACCTTATTATTATGCATATATAAAATTCCATTTTTTTGCAATAGTAGTGTAATAGTTTTTGATGAAAGGGTGAAAGCTATTGCATCAGCAGTGAGGTGTGACAACTTGCTCATACTACAAGTACAACCATATTCGTCGATATTTTGTAGACTATTTTAAGATGATGTAACAATAATTGAGATCACATTATTTAACCCGCCTACTTTAGAATACTTTTTTTAACATAATTTTTTAAACAGCTCCAAAATAACAGGGTTCAGGGTTAACACAAAACGTAAGTCACCATTTTATTAAGTAAGTGTGTTGGGGAATGGATAATGAGTTTTGTGCGCAAGATTAAGAGTAAACTGTGGTATGCAATGATCTATAAAGACTTGTCTCCGAAATTGTTGTGACCCCGCAAAAGTAAAGTTATTTGCCCTAATAGTTTTTCTGTTGTAACCTTAAAAAATAATTAGTTGCCTGCTGAAATAAAGTGAAATAATTTTTTAAATTACAAGTATTAATACATAAAACAAAAGCAAAATGTAATTTTAATCTTACTAATTCCAATTTAAATATAATACCTATATACCTAGTATTATTTTATTGAGTTTCTTATTAATTTTGCTTCCAAACTTATCAAAGGTAGTGGAAGCTATATGATGGTTAATTGATTTCAAAAATTCCTGGACAAAAAACCGTTTCCTTAAAATTTACTCGTCCGATTTGGATGGTAGGTCCGATTTGGTGGTACAATTAGCCCATTGTTGGTCCCATACATATATCAATCTTTTGCGCCCATTAGTTTATCTTCCATATATTTAAAATACCAACATGTTTAAAAATACTCATCAAATATTAAATGAATTTGGATGGGACATGGGACTGTCATGAATTGCCCATAGATTGTCCAATAATAATTTCGATTGTCAGCGCACTTAAAATTTTGCTAAAGTGATAGTTTTATTCATGAAAAAAATTAAAACAGTTTTGGCAGATTTAAAACATACTCTGCCAAATAGAATGGCACATTGCTTCCTCACGTTTTTATAACGTACTCAAATGATGTCTGCTTTTACAAACCATTATTTTTAATCTATCAAATTGTTTTGGTTTTTTAAATTAATAAAAGTATCAATTTGTAGAGATCAGAAGGTTGACATTGTATAGGAACATCTGTGGACTACGTCCAACATACCATCTAAATTTCTTTAAAATGATATGAGTATTTTTTAAGATATAGGTGTAAATAAATGCGTTTTTGCGCATGTGAGAAGGAAACAGATGAGCGCAGAAGGTTAAAGTTAAAACCTAGGTATATGGAACCAGCAATGGTAATTATGGCTAATTATGACCTACTATTAAAATTTTATTAAAATCGGACGAGCAGTTTTTAAGTATGTTGGTTCACATAAATTGATTGACAAATTGGCAGACTGACAGACACCCACAGGACCAAATAATATTCCCTGATATTGGACGAATTTCTATCCAGGAATTTTTGAATTCGGAGACATAAAAGTGTCCGTTCTTCAGAACGACCTCATTGCTTCCGTTACCTTTGGTAAGCTAGGAAACAATGTTATTAATGCTGTAATAATAGGCAAGCAGCATTATAATAAAGCAATATTATTAGTAAAATCAAGCTAAGAATACTCATTACCGCAACTAAATATTGTAATCGGTGAACAGAAGACGCTAACGTTAAGCCTCTCATAACTGAAACTAAAATCTAAAAGGGAATGATGGCAATGCCTTCTAAATCCAACTATTTGGGATAAAAATATAATCACAAATCAAAATAAATTAGAGTGTACCGCCTACTCGTATTTACTTCGCAAATATACAAGACGCATCCGTTATAAGACATCAGGACATCAGGGAACATTTTTGGTTCTGCGTTCTGCCTGTCGGTATGTCGCTTAATTTTTGCGAACCAACATTCATACGTATCTTAAAACCTACTCGCCCGATTTTAATTCAGTACGGCAGGTCATAATTAGCCCATTGTTGGTTTCATATAAGATTCTACCTTCTACGTCCAATTTTTTATCTTCCACATGTGCACAAACATACACTTATTTAAACCTATATCTTAAAATGTAATCATCTTACGTTTATGAAATTAGGATGGTTTGTCGCAAGTAGCCCGTAGTTAGACTCAGATTAATTTCAAATGTCTGCGCTCTTCAAATGCTGCTAGATTGCAGTTTAATACATGTAAACATATTTTTTTTATGTTTTAAAAAGCATGGAGAAAATAAAATTAATTTGACAATAATAGGTGTAAAAGCCTAAAATCCTTAAAATACACGAAACAGGACGCAAAGAAGCTGTGTACCACACTAATTGCCAAACAATTTTTTTAATTTAAATCTCATTGAACATATTGCTTATTGATAAAAGAAACTGAAGAAACATATTTATATATAACCATATTTTGCAGTGCACTTTTGTATATTTTTATTATTATTTATTATTTGATAAATAAAACTGATAGAGTCAATAGTTTGAACTTATTTTTTAGAATACAATTATCTAATAGGTTATTTTAGTTCCAGTGGACTTTTATCTGCAGTGCTTAATACAATGTTGAATGTATAACCTGTAGTTATTAGTCTCTCTACTCTTTTCCATCTAAGGCCGGAGGGGATTTGTATGAAAAGTTTACAATCTGGACTTCTCTTGGATACAAGGGGAAACGCCCTTGCGTCACCCACCTCAGCAGCTCCTATAGAGATCCAGATGACCTTGCGCTGCACTACGACCTCTCTTGGAATTTCACGGATATTCAAAGTTCAACTACTCACTAATTTAATGTTTTGACTTTGAAGTTCAACTTGTTAACTGTCAAGCTTAAGTTGCTCAAATCCATTTTAAGTAAATAAATAAATTGCGTGACAATTACACATTTCGTTCTGGTGTCAGATTTGTAATTATATTTTACAAAACAAGGTAGTTGTTTAATTAAACTTTACTTAAATTATTATTATTTACTAAAAAAATAAAAGTTTAATTATAATAATTTTAGAAAAATCGTTTTAAATGAAATTTAACTCCACCTTGACTAGGTGTTAATAACTAATGTACAGTAATTAGAAACGAATTACTTCATTTCTTTAATGGGCATTTATAGTTGCAGTAATTTGCAAAACAAATTAAGCACAAAATTATAAGTTACAATAAGCATTAAATAATAATTTGTTTTCGAAAATTAACAGGTGCTTGTTATTTGCTATTAAAGTATTTTTTTCTGTTAAAGTAACGTAAGTTAGCAGTCATGACATATTCAGTTATAAATACAATTATATTCAAAATATGATCGGTATAATATTAAAACAAAAATGTAAAGTATGCATATTTAAATAATTGAATATATTAATCCATAAATTGTCAGTTGTGTAGTCTACTGCCTCTATTATGTACGAAACCACAAATCTACTCGTATTCTCAATTCTAAACTACATTGGTGATATTATTAATAACCATATTACTGACAAATTGCTTACCAGCTTGTCCTTTCGATACAAAATTGATCCATTTTACCCTCTAAAAGCGGTCGCTCTAACCACAACTAAATAACCCTATTTATAATTTAGCCAATCCACAAAATAATGACTAAAAGCCACAACTGTCACAAACACATTAAAAATTAAAATACTGAAGTTCCACAAACATTTAGTACACCAAATCTGAACTTTTATTTATTTATTTGATTTGCTAAGTTCCCTAATGTTGCAATTGTATTTAGGTTGCACGTGGACAGGCTACCAATCCACATCATCACCTTTATTAGTCAGATTTAATTTCGTGTACATCGTGGAATAAGCCTTCAGCATAGACGAAACGTTATGATACCCATTGGATGCGTTCATGACCGGGGAAAAATTATTTCTAGATATATTATAACTAATACGGCATCTGTAGGATTTTAATATTAATCCTAAGGTAAAAAGGAAAAACAAACTCATGTATTGGATTTTAGGAAAAGCCAGTCTTATTATTTTGAATGTCCGACCACCTTTCACTTTTTGTGCTGTTCGTATTTCGTGAGTGCCCTTTAGAGGCATTTAGTTAAAAAGTCTGGATCGCGGAAGCAAAATCCATCCTGAACCACCTGATAGATAAAACTATAAAAAAAAACTCTCTTACTTAGATAATATTGTTCATATAGATAATACTTTCGGAGCAGAGGTTAACGTTAAGACGTTTTCCTTTTATAGTTTTATTTTATAACATCGTGATTTTGATCAAATGCTTTACCATTTATAACATTTTGTTGTAAGATCTAATCTAACTTGTTGACAGACAATGTTAATTTTGGTTATAACAGCTTTGTAAAATAGGCACAGGTCCTTAAAAAAAGTAAAAAATACCTCACTTCATAATGTCTTTTAGCTTTAAGGAGTCCAACTATTTAAAAATTAAGAAAATTAACAAATTACTCAACCAAATACAAGATTACACTGTAAAGTGAGCCATAAAATCAAGCCCAAAAACCTGAGCCATAATTATTTGTAAACGAACTTACGAAAAGAATAGCGAATGAAAACGTAAAAAATAGGCGTGATCTAAATTATAAAAATGACCTTTAAATATTCGGGAATACTTGATCTTTTAGTTTGTATAGTTAAAGGTACTAAAGGAAATTCTATTAGTTGCAATCAACAACATTAAATTGCTTACATAACTCTTTTTACAAATAATATCTTTAAAGTAAAAGATTGAGCATGCCTTTCTTGGAAAAAGAGTTTTGTCAGTAACAGGTACATGTTATTTATTAGTCATTATTCTTGACCTCAACTATTTAAGAAACTTTTACTTTTGGAAATCAATAATGATTTAGTTAAAATTCTTGCATAATAAGTATATTATAATAGTAATTGCTTAGTAGAGTAAACTTATGTAATTATGTGCTAGATCCTTATAAACGTTTCAATAAATAGGTGTTAATTTAGAGGTAGGGTAAAGGGTAATCCATTATTGAATGATCATTGAACCGGAAATTGAGCATAATTGTTCTTTAAATGGAACCTGCAATTATATGGAAGCCCCCCCCCCCCCCCCCCCCCCCCC
>KZ651135.1:856842-884877 GCA_001010745.2 Gerris buenoi | reverse complement strand
ATGGATATATATATATATATATATATTATTTATACATATTTTCTTATATAATCTGAGTGGGCACAAAAAAATTGTCCTTGAAAAAAACCAACTTCTATTAATTTTGAACTTTACGCCGAAATAACAAAAAAAAATATTCCATTATACTGATGGGATAATTTTTTTTTTTTATTGATGTTTTCTTATTTGAGGGTGCGTATAAGTAGGGGAAAGGGTAAAACAGAGGGTGGAGTATGAACAAGACTGAGTTTTTTATACGGAGAGGGGTCTGATATTGGTTCAGTATATAAACCAAACCACTTGACTCAGTAAGTCAGTCACAACTTCAACTCACTAAGCAATCATGTACAAGGTATACACACTTGGAATATATATTTAATTCATTGGACAGATACATTACGTAATTAATGAAATCCAATCACAAACTTCTTCGTGCACTGAAAACAAAGAAGGACTGAAATACTGAAGAACAAACTTGACCGTTTTAGTTTGACCTTAATTTTAAAAATTGTATACAAACATTTTTTAGGACCCCCTTTAAATTGAATTTAATTAACAAACAATCAATAATGATACCTAATGCATTTATAAATATATATGTGCATATTTAAAGTGTGCCAACATCATTATAACAAATTCCAATTTGAATAATCCAACAGAATTTAGATAACATCTTAATTAGCATCAGAGCTAGATTCTTTAGCACAAAAACTCAGTTACATTACATTAAATTAATAACAATAAATGCTTCTAGCGTAGCATTTTTGGTCTTAATTACAACTAAATACAAGTAATAAGGCTCGCTTCACGTAATTACGTGAGGCGATAATCGCCGGTTTCTGTACGTTTTAGTTAAAATTATCAGGTTAATAGTTGCATATTCTTTTTCTACACTTCAAGTCCTTTAAATTGATGTATAACATGTCATGGTAACTAAAAACGTTTAAAAACGTCACTAAACGTTTTTTTAGTCACCCGACCTATTGGCCGTCATCTTGAAAATATTACGTGTGTTATTTAAATGGTTTAATATTCTTTTTCTACACTTCAAGACGTTTAAATTGATGTATAGCATGCCATGGTAAATAAAAATTTTTAGTTACCCGCCATATTTCTGGGCCGCCATCTTGGAAATATTAAGTTTAGAAACTCCAAAATGTGTCCAGTTGTCTCAAGAGCCGAGATGCACCTGTGCTGTGTGATTTTATGTTTATATTTGTAGTAGTTTATGAATTGAAACAAGCCGAAGGACAGACGACACCAACGGACAGACAGACAGACGGACAGACTGACAGACAGACAGACAGAGCCGTTATATAAGGCTTCTTTTTGTACTTTGTACAGAAATATAAAAGGAACAATATTAACCGTTTTTATAGTAAAACTATTAAAGAAATATTTTTAATATTCAAAATTTATTAGTGAAAAAAATAAGTAACAAGCTAAAATTATGATTAAAAAATAAGTTACCTAATTAAGACCACATATCAAATATATAATACTCCAGTCAATATGAGATTGATATTAATAATTCCTTTTAGACCCTAAACAAAACAAAAACATATTAAATAGTAGTAGCAAAATAATAGGACACTAGAATAATATATTTTTAATACAGATCGGTCTAAAAGAATTCAAGTAAATTTTTTCTATATTAGTAATAATCAGGTAGCTACAATTGATGAATTATAAGAGCAGCTGAATCAGATCTTAATGAAATATTGCCATTGGACTCGAAGGTAGAGAGTATACCTACTGATACGGGTTACTACTTGAATATTACTCTTTAAGGAATTTTAAGGTTGTTAATTTTAGGTCTTAATATTAATAAACCAACAATTTATTGTTATTTCTTTCTTTATAGATTTCATCAACTGATCAACATTTTTTCTCTTAATCAACATTTCATTCATATTTAGAATTAAATTCAGATCAAAAAGATTAAATAAAATGTGATTTATTTTATTTATTAAAGTTCCTTGGATATGTATATAAATATAGATTTAAAGAAATATTAATAAATTATGTTAGATATGAACCTTAACAAATGTAAATGAGTTATTTTTATGATAATTTAGCTTTTAATTTATAAATTTTGCAACCTTACTACTAATAAAGAGGCATCAATAAAAACATTTGACATTTGACAACCATTACTACCTATGAGAAAAAAATTAAATAAGTATAAAACGAATTTGATTAATTATTAGTAAAGTTAAATTAGTAAAAAATCTATGACGTATATAATAAATCAATATTTTTGTTTAATATATAATTTTAATTTTTTTCCCCCAAAGAGATTTTTATCTTAATAAATCATTTACATACTTGTATATGATTTTTCATATACAAGTAAGTTTTAATTAAATGATTTTTACTTTTAAAAGCAATGATGAATTACTACAACACCTGGAACTGTTTAAAATGAAGTAATTAGGCAGTCGTCAAGTAATAAACTGCTTTTCCACTTAAGTATATGTATTTATATCAAAATTTATATATTATATCAAAATAACTAAATTCGAGTAAAATAAAATCATTCACAGACTATTTTGTTCTTTTTTTGTTATTTTTACTGTAAAATACTAATTCTTACATAAGCTAGAGCATCCTAGAGCATCTTAGTGTCATTGAGCATCCAAACAATTTTTATTTTTAACATTGTTATTGTAACAATTTTTTATTTTATGATTATTATATGTACAAACTCTTGCCAACTTAATGGATTAATCGATCTCAATTATTTTAGTTTTCCCTAGCAACGAGTAAGGTTTGAAAAGGTAAAATATTGAGGGAAATTTTAAATGATTGGAATAGCAGTTCTTTTTATTATGTTTTTTATTAGCTTGCTTACTTGTTTATTTGTTTGACCAGTACAAATATTGCAATTGATTTTTAATTAACATCCCGAGTAGCTAGACACTTGAAACTTATGGAGTAGCTTGGAACACGATGACAGTGCATTATTTTAATACTTTTAGCCATCTCAGCAGAATTTAATTCGATTTCAGCATATTTTGATGTATGGAAAGTTAGTTCGGAAAAAATTCGCAATTTTTTTATTTGTTTTGACATGACCCATATTTACGATTTTCATTATGACGGGGTTCAAATTTACGATTTTTTATTTAATCAACAGAAAATTTAAAAACGTAGTAGTATATAAAAAGTTATTTTTATCTTGTAATTATCTACTTTTTAAAATATTTATAATAGAAATTTAGTACATTTATAAAACCAGAATTTATTATCTTTATAATAAACCTTTCCTATGGGTAAATGCTAATAAATAATTGTCCAAATTAATAATTGCACTTTGCTATAAATAAATACCTATACATATATTATAAATTAGATTAATTTGCTTTTTTTAGTTCTTGGTTCTCGCTGCCTGCGTGGCTATCGCTAAGGCCGGAGTTATCGGCGCTCCCGCCGTCGTTGCTCCTGGAGCCGCTCTGGCTTACGGACACGCCGCCCCCGTAATTGCCGCTAGGGCCTACGCCCCTGCCATCGCTGCTGCCCCCGTTTTAGCCAAGAGCGTTGTCGCTGATGAGTATGATCCTCATCCTCAGTACTCTTATGCTTATGACATCCAGGACGCTCTTACTGGTGACTCCAAAAGCCAGCACGAGAGCCGCGACGGTGATGTTGTACAAGGTAGCTACTCTCTCGTCGAACCCGACGGTTCCGTCAGGACTGTAGACTACACCGCCGACCCCGTCAACGGATTCAACGCCGTCGTACACAAGAGCGGAGCTGCCGTCGTCAAGGCCGCCCCCGTCGTCGCTGCCGCCCCTGCTGTAGTAGCCGCTAGGGCCTACGCTCCCGCTGTCGCCGCTCCTCTGGTCAGGTCTTATGCCGCCCCCGCCCTCGCCGCTCCCTTGGTCAGGTCTTACGCCACCCCTGCTCTCGCCGCTCCCCTCGTCAGGTCTTACGCCGCTCCCGCTCTTGCTGCTCCCCTTGTCAGGTCTTATGCCGCTGCTCCCGCAGTCTATGCTGCAAGGTCTTACGCCGCTCCCGCCGTAGCTGCCTACTCCTCCCCCATCATTTCTGCCTACCATTAAGTTCCTCAATACCCATATTGTACAAATATAATACTTAATTTATTAGTTAATATCATCGTTTTTCTTTGTTATGCCTACTTGCTTATACTTAAGTATATATTATGTTTTTATGTTTTATTATAGCATCAGAAAATCAAAAGAACAATAATATTTGTTCTGGTAGACACAAGATCGTCAGTATAAAATAGTTCACTTCATTTATTACAATGAAAGTTATATTATATCTTTTATTATTTAGAGAATGAATGCTTGCCAAGGGAAAATGGTTGGATTGAAGATAATAAATAATAAATAAATAAATATATTTCCACAATATTTGATACATCTGAATAACATTACATAAAAAGAAGATTAAGATATCTCTTAATTTCTTGTCTTGTGAAACAGTGGTACAAACCTTCACTTGCATAAAGTACACTAGCTAGCCTATTGAAAATATTAGTGGATAGAGCTAATTAAAGCTATTGGAAGATTATTATAATATTAGTTCTATTTTTCCCTTTTATTATTACTTATTTTATTTGTAGGTCATTTAATGGTAATATAAATTAAAAAGTTCACATTTGTTTAATTTTCATCATGGCTATATTTCGCCCCCCTCTCCGGGGCACATTCTATCTAAAATATAATACAGTTATATAAATTTCATTCAATATAATTAAAACTTTTGATAGAGTGTGGAAGGCTTTGGCTTTAATTGGTTACCTCTATACCGTGCTATTTTAATTTATTGTTACTCTGTTAATTGTTGTGTTTTAATTACATAGATATAAATACGTAAAGTTGTAGGTAACAGTCAGTGCGGAGTATTTTTAAAAGTTATGCATGACGAAACTATTTCACTTTATAAAGCGATGAAACTTTATTTATAAAGGGGACTGAATGATATATGTATTATAGAAATTGTGTTGCAGCATATTATAGTATTGTAGTAGTGCCGGAGAGCTTCCTATGTAGTTCCATTGTTATGTGTAGTCCAAATTATGAATTGAGAATATTATGACAAACGCTGTATAAAAAGGTCCTCTTTTGAAATAAATTATTTATTATTCTGGTTGGTACATTAAAAGCTCTGCCAATTAGCTTCCTCGTGTCCTATGGACGGACCAAGGGTCATATGAGAAGGAAATAAAGTATTATGAGAATCTTTATTGCTTAAAGAAATATATCATTTCTTATACAATGGTATCCGATTACCATACATATTTAGAAATAACAAAAAATGTACAAACATAATTTCTTAATTAACAACGTATAAATAAACATTTGGAAATTAACAAAATATAAATAATATCATTTATAAATTAACAAAATATAAATTAATTTAAAATTAGGATGAGATATTATTAAAGATTTTTTTTTTCAATAAATTCAGTTACTAAATATAATAGAGTTAAAATATGAAATATAACGAGTGCTTTTTGGTTAATTTTTATATTAATTTGTTTTCTGACTTCTAGAACGAATTTAGCCGAGGACATTTTGATTTTGAGATATAATTGAATTCAAAATTTGTTTCTTAAACTCAAAACTGCCGTTAACTTCGATAAACTAAAGAAAGAAGAAGTAAAAACAATATTAATATTTTTGCTCTCAGACAAAACCCAAGTCAGACAAATATGCTCTCAGACAAATAATTAAAAGTTATTAACAAATAAATTCGTACAGAAAATAAATTATAGTCCCTTCTTCCAGTCGCTGTCCACTCTGTACGTTTTCTTCTTAAAAAAAAAATTAGGGGTTCTAATAATATCAGAAACGGCTAAGCTGAATCTGTTACGTAAAAATACTGATAAAAAGCCTATTGTAAAAAGTTATAAAGTTATAACTATAAAAAGATTGCATTTTCAGGAAAGTCAGATGAGTTGCATTACTTCCTGTATTAAACAACTATTAAAGTGAAAGAAGTGCAGTGACTGGTACTTTCAAAGTCGATCCAGTAACTTCTAGGTTTCCCGACACTATGGTCGCTACCCAAAATAGGGACGCGACTAAATATTTTAGGGTCGTAAAAAATCGTTGAAATTATACAGACAAATGAAAAACGTATATATAAAAATAAATTATTGGAATTAAAATATATACATTTAATTTAATTAAGTAAAAATAATCAAATTATAACGATATGAATGAAATAAGGAAAAATTAATGTAATTAGGAAAAGATAACAATGGATACTTCAAAGGTTGATCAAAAGAAGGCGTATTGCAACAAGAAGTAATAAAACTTCCTAGAAGCTTTAATCACTTTTCTTTAAACTTTCGTCAAAGTTTCATCAGCCCGCCAACATGAGTTCAGGAATTATTATAGGCTGTTTATACAACACAAAACTGATATAATTCATAACAGACGCAATAAAAAAATAAACAAATCAAGCAATGTCATTAACCGTATGAAGATGATCAGAGCGCAAAGATTTAAAATAAATCAGCCTACAGTCCCTTTTCCCTAATCAAGTTATGATTTTATTTGAATTCAGGCTCTTGAGGCCGTAATGTATCCCTACAATCCTTAGGGTATGCAATATGCACTACACTGCATTCACGGTAGGGTCGCAAAAATGTTAAGGAAAAATTCATAGGGTCACGGTTGGGAAACACTGCCTCTAGATTATCTGAAGAAGGCTGATTAAGAACAGCAGAAACCGGTCAATTGTTTCGATAATAATTTTTTGTGTGAAGACATTGTTTGGTTATTGGACTTCACCTCTTTCATCCCTATCACACTTTTGAGGGAGAAAAACACAATGGGGGAACTATTTAAGAATATTCATTAAAAGAAGAAAAGAATCGTATAAATTGAATTAAAAATCCAAAAGTTAAGGATATAATATGTATGTAAGTGTAGCCACCCGTATTTGTACTAATGACCTTTCACACGTTGAGTGCTCTCTAGTTACCATGGGGCTACTGAGGCGATTTTTTCAAGTTGGTCACTTTTGTAACAAATAAGACTAATAGAAAATAAATAAAATATTAAACCTCTCAATCACTTACTATTCTTTAATCTTTTTAGGGTCCGTAGGCAAAAGCCAAGGACCCTTATTATTTTCCTGCGTGTGTCTGTCTGTCCGTCCGTCCGTCGCCTGCTCTCACGGCTACACCTTTCGTCCGATGACTTTGAAATTTGGCATGCATATGTCTTGTACCTACCCACTTATGTTAAAAATATAGCGACTTAAAAAAAATGTGTTTTAAAAATAACAGGGTAAAAAAACTTAAGGGTTACATTTTTTTTCGACACCGTGAAGGGTATCATATGAAAGGGTACGTCGATCTGATTACAAAATATATAATTCTTTGGTTATAACTTTGATAGGGCGAGCGTAGGCAAGTTTGAAGTGGGTGTGAAATTAATTTTTTATTGACAAAATACGTTTTTTTTTATAATTATGGTCTTTTCGTTGTATTTATATGGCTGTTTTCCGGTTCAATGGCAAAAACATACTTCATCAGAAGTTTGTTTATGTGTTTTGAGAATATCAGACCCATAGGATAGTTCAAAGTAAGCTTTTTAGTATTTTAAAAAACACCATCAATAGGGTAGGGTACTACCTAAACAATACAGTGTTGCCTACGGACCCTCGCTGTGTGCTGGCTAGCATATACACTTGACCTGTTTATTTTCTTTTCCTTTCTAGCTCACAGTTTATTTACTCTTAGTTTTCCTACCTAACCTTGTATTTGGATTTGTGGTTCCCTGAGTAAAAAATGTCGGTCCTACTTATTTTAAAACTGAATTAACATATATACTAGAGGTTCTCAGAGTTCCCCAGAGAGATTCTTAGGCTAAGCACTGGTGACAACACAGTCTGCAGACTGTCTGCTGACTGTTTTGTCTCCAGTGTGCGCCTAGCCTTTAACTATTCATCGCACGTAGCTCTGTCGTTGAAGCGAGCTTACTGTAATGAATGTTAAGAAAATAGTTAATCATGTTGAGTGTCATAGTTAAAGACGATGGGTTAAATAGTTGGAGTGGGGTAACATTCTTTCCAACATTACTCAGTTGAGGTGGTAAAAAATAACATAAAAGTTCAAAATAACAAGGTATTGGAGAATAACAGTTCATCAGATATAACATAATATTGACAATGACCTATTATCTAATAACAGTTCATACTATAACAGAACAGATCATCTGTTATTGTTATTTTATAACAGAATGGAATCAATAACATTTAAAGTAATAAGAACAAGATGCAATGAACTATTATTGTTATATTATTACACTTCGCTTCTGTTATCTTATTCTGATTCTTTCTGTTCTCTGTCCTGTTTCTCTTATTAAAATTTAAATAATTTCATTATAAACGGCAAAGATTTGGTTGTTGTAAGGTAAATAACTCGGGTCTAACTTGCATGGAACCCTTTGTTTTCCAATTTCCAATGTCCTTTCCTCCTTACCTTTGGGGCTATCTATTATCTATATCTACCTGCAGTGGGACTCTAACTCCTCTTTTCCTCACCTATCCANTATTTTGATTTTAGGACAAACTTGCCATCAGAAATGCTTAAAACTCATCTTTTTACACTTAAATTTAAACAAAATCCGGGGGCAAATTGCTTCCTAGCGATTTTATGCTTTTTTTATTGTCAAATTTATTTAATTTCCCCCCGTTTTTTATATCTGTCAAATTTATTTTTATTTTTTGATGAATTAATGTCTCAATTTATCAAAATTTAAGGTGCGCAGACGGTTGAAATTGGTCTGGGGCTATCTGCGGGCCACTTTCGACTTACCACCCAAATATCATTCATATCGGATTAGTAGTTTTGAAGATATAGGTATACATAAATGTAGGTTTGTGCGTACGTGGAAGAGAAACAAATGAGCGCAGGAGGTTGAAACCCATTTGGGACCAACAATGGACTAGTTATGATTTACCATCCAAATCTCATTTAAATCAGACTCGTAGTTTTTAATACATGGAGGTTGGCAAAAATTGAGTGTCAGCCCGACAGACAGACACGGAACCAAACATTTTCCCTTATGTCTGAAACGGATTTCTCTTTCATTTTCACATTCAGCTTTCGTTGCCTTCGGTAAGCTCGAAAACAAAAATTTACAAAGAGTAGCCTTCTAACTAAAGGGTACTAATATTTTTTTTTTTTTTTTTTTTACTTTTCCTCACTACCTATAGGTAGGTAGTAGTAAAAGTGTTGTTTTCACCAAAACATTTTTTTTCGAGATTTCAACGGAATTATCCGTTTTGGGTGATTTAAGACCTCCTGATTTGTTTTCAGCATGACGTCTGTATGTGCGTGTGTGCTTGTGTGCGTATGTGCGTGTGTGTGTTATCATCGTAGCGCCCAAGGTATTTAACCTAGAGAGTAGAAACTTGGCAGAAAAATTAGTCCTAACCTGTAATGGTGCCGCCCGGAAAATCAACTTTTTCCGTCATCTTGAATCCAGTTTACTAAGTCAGCAAAAATTTAAATAAATCGTAATAAATCGAAAATGATCCTGGTCGAGTTGAAATTTGGCACAAATGTAAAAAATCCGATGAAATTCCATTAATTAGTTTAAAAGTCATAAGCGAATATCATAATTTATCATTATATCATTATTTATCATTATTATCATTATATCATCATTAGATCATTATTTTTTATCATTATTTATTAGTGCGATATTTTGATGACGTCATAGTTTGTTTACATCTGTCAACAGACGTCAGCGTCAGAAATGAGTAATAAACTTATCAAACGGCAATAGACTTATATAAAAGATAAAAATACATTATTGCTCCTAAATGACCAATCAATTCTTGTGTTATAATTATTTCATAAGTTTGAAAAAATCGTTCAAATTATGTCGTTATGAGTAACTTCTTTAGCGCTATATTTTATAGGACAAATAAATTTATTTGAATTTTTTATTATAAGCTCACTTCTATATCGAAAGAGACGGGTTGAAAAGAACTTTAAATTTTTTTTTTTGATCTTACCAAAAACTTTGACCTTCGTAAAGATACTTTTATAATGTTAAAATCAAAGAGCTTATTTAGCTAAGAAAAATTGATTAACTAAACAAAGTATCACAAAAACAAATTAAGTTAAATTGAGGGGCAGATTTTTTTCCTGCTAGATTTTTTGAGCTAAGTTGTTGTTCATTAAATTAATTACAAGGGAGTGGAGTAAAATTTACTTATAGAATATTACAAGAACAAAAGAACAAAAAAAGTTAAATTTAAGGGCAGAATTGCTTCTTTCTAGATTTGTTGAGCTAAAGCTCCAAACCAAACCACTTAATTGTGTTGTTAAGCAGTAACCATTATTTCGAAATTTAATTAAATTCTTATTTATTAAAATCGGATTGAACAAAATATTAATAAAAGATCATAAGAGCTAAGAGCATATAATAAAAGGTATATTTTTCGTAATATTAAGAATTTAACGGGTGTAATTGCAGTAAAACGCACTCCGTTTTTTAAGGAAATGAGTAAGGAGGTACTTACGAAAATGCAGCATTACATTTTATACAACAAATTTATTTAATAAAAATAAAAATAACTAAAATTACAATTATGTCCTTATTATTATTAATATTTCTTTTTAGCATAAAATTATTAATTATCTAAATTTTTAGATTTTCACTGCGACAAACGAAATGAAAATTTAGTCTTTTGGAAAGAGCTCTTTCTAGTAGATTCTTCTTTGCAGTAGACACGGAGTAGGGCAAATGTATAATGTATTTAGAACCTCAGGAGGTCCAACTATTAAACGTTATATTATTTTAATAAATAAATGATTTAACTACAACGTGCATTCGACTTTAAGGCAAGGAATTGCTAAAATGCCGTTATTAGAATAGAAATTAAAATGAGCATATATTAGATATTTTCAATCAATTTTATTGTAGATAACAAGAAAGAATAAAAAAAAGCAACCAAGAAAATTTTGAAACGTTATACTAAAAAACGAATAACTTGTTCCATTGCTACTTAGAAACTAATAAGATTTAAGTCAAGTTTTCCTACTGAGGGTGCGTTAAAGTAAAGGTGGGGGTGAAGAAGAGGTAGAGTAAGGGCAAGACACATATAGTTGGGAGAGGGGTCAGATATTGGTTCAGTATATAAACTAAACCACTTAACTTGGTAAGTCAGTTACAACTTCACTCACTAAACAATCATGTACAAGGTATACACTCATGGAATATATTTGATTACTTTAACTTACATACTAATTGTAACTTATCAAATCCATTAACGAAATTCTTATTGACCCGAAATCAAAAGGGACCTAATCTACGACGCACAAACTCACGACATGTTAGACCGTTACTTAGAGATTTTCTAATTACGATCCAAATTTTTCAGGAAACTCTTATCATAAATAAATAAGAACTAAAGAGTCATTATAATTTTAAATTTGTTTCATTGTTCAGTAGAAACCAACCTAGTCCGGTCTATCACTTATTTTAATCAATACATTAAATACCAAATTCATTCCCTATTTTTTTTAAATTTCTTTTAAGAAAACATTTTTTTTTTAAAATTTCTTTGAAGAAAATAAAACTTTTTTAATTTTATATATTCCTCATAACGTCAAGAATAGCAATAAATTCTGATATAAAAATAATTAAATCAAGAAAGTAATAAAATAGAAGCTACAGTATTTTGATAAAAAGAGTGTAATGTTTGCCTTCCTTAATTTTTGTTTTAGATTAGGTTAAAAAAATCTCGGGCCAAGAAATGTGTTAGATAAAAGTACTGGTTATTTAGAATTTCTATAAATAACATTACTTTTTTTCACCAATGAACATAGTGTATTCATTTACCCCGGTTATAATTTTTATTGTTATGATATTAACGAACTTTTACAATCCCTAAACGCCATTATCTCTATTTTGTAAAACAATAACCAACATTAATGGTATTTAATTTAAAACCAGTCTAAAGTATTATTCTTTGTAATGTAATATTAAAACAAAATATTTATCTGTCTTTTTAGTTTTTGGTCCTCGCCGCCTGCGTGGCTATCGCTAAGGCCGGAGTCATCGGCGCTCCCGCCGTCGTCGCTCCCGGAGCCCCTTTGGCTTACGGACACGCCGCCCCCGTACTTGCCGCTAGGGCCTACGCCCCTGCTGTCGCCGCTCCCCTTGTAGCCAGGACCGTAGCCGCTGCCCCTGTTTTAGCCAAGACCGTTGTCGCTGATGAGTATGATCCCCATCCCCAGTACTCTTATGCTTATGATATCCAGGACGCTCTTACCGGAGACTCCAAAAGCCAGCACGAGAGCCGCGACGGTGATGTTGTACAAGGTAGCTACTCCCTCGTCGAACCCGACGGTTCCGTCAGGACTGTAGATTACACCGCTGATCCCGTCAACGGATTCAACGCCGTCGTACACAAGAGTGGAGCTGCCGTCGCTGCCGCCCCCGTCGTCGCCAAGACCATTGCTGCTCCTGCTGTAGTAGCCGCTAGGGCCTACGCTCCCGCTGTCGCCGCTCCCCTGGTCAGGTCTTATGCCGCCCCTGCCCTCGCCGCTCCCCTCGTCAGGTCTTACGCTGCCCCCGCTCTCGCTGCTCCCCTTGTCAGGTCTTATGCCGCTGCTCCCGCAGTGTATGCTGCTAGGACCTACGCCGCTCCCGCCGTCGCAGCCTACTCCTCCCCCATCATCTCCGCCTACCACTAAGATCCTAAATAGACATGCTGTACAAATAAAATATTTAATTTATTGATAACATTATTTTCTTTATTATCATTTTTGAGTGGACAAGTATGCGCTTATACTGACAGATAAACACCTATATAATATACATATTCCACCTGAATATTTGAAATAAATAGCCTATGGTCGACACTAGTTGGATAGGTATTCAATTTTAAATTTTCACAACAACCTGTTTTAAATATCATTGGAATAAAATCGTTAAAATGGGGGACTAAATACAATTGCTTTAAGTGACACTAATTTATTATTTAAAATATTAACAACAAAAAAACTCTTACATTAAATTTTATTATTGAGTATTCATTATAAATGATAATATTGCAAAATATATTTCGTTATCTTTATTAATAGAATTAATGTTAGAATGCCATAATGTAAAGAAGAATCCTTTTAACTTTCAAAGGAGAAAATAAGCAGTGGAAAATAAGTTAACCAAAGGTCAAGAATATTGATTTTCTTTTGCTTTCTTTCAAGGTTACCAATGGTTAAGACGAAATGCTTCTTGATCGACATTAGAATTAGGTGTTTAGAGGACAAGGGATTCGCCTACTTAACAAAAGTATTAATGAGGTTAATGCCATGTTTCACCTCTCTTTGAATCGGAGGATATAATATACCAATGAATGATTAAAAAGAAAACAAATGAATATAGTCCTAACAATAATTCTACTTGAGAACAATAAATTTCAATAATTAATTAGTATAATATGAGAGGCTCTTTCTGTAAGGGTTTAATTGATTGAGGTTTATGGCTGAGATCCTAAAAAAAGTATTTTAATTTATTACAGATTCACTGTTTTTACTTTTCCTCACTACTAAATCGTAATAAATCGATAATGGTTCTGATCGATTTGAAATATGGCACGAATACCTCTCTGTATGACGAACAAGCCCACTAAATTTCATTTTGATATTGTCCGCTATTTTGAAGTTATCAATTTTTGAAATTTTAAACTTTGACGGTTAATAATACCGAAAGTATAAATAGGATTTTGACATATAGCATATCGTTGGAACCGGAAAAAATTAAGGAACAAATATAAAAAACCCCGATGAAATTCCATTTATTAGTTTAAATGTTATAAGCGAATGTAATTATTTATTAGTGCGATAATTTTGATGACGTCAAAGTTTGTTTACAGCTGTCAAAATACCGCCAAACTTCAAATAATTAAATAAAATATAGGTATTAAAAATAAGTTTTTTTTAATAATGATAATAAATCAGTCTAATGCTGCTTCCTCCTGCTGCGAAGCAGCAGGAGAGGCCACGTTAGTGGCCTTTGAAGTGAGGAAAAGTTCCGAGGTACCCCGTAACCGTTTTTTTTCTTTCCTTCAACCAAGGGCCTCATTTATGGCTTCATACAAATCGTATCTTCTATTCTGCCTTATAAGAAACGTTTCAAGAACTTAAGCCAAAAAAGAAACTCGAATTACAATAAGCTCTACAAGCCCCACATTTTAATAATTGTAAATTTATGATCTGTGGAATTTAGCTCACATGAATTCTCAAAAATTAAATGGGAAAGAGGCCTAAAACAATTGCGAGACTTAAAGCCGACTCTGAAACACTATTTATTTTTACTTTCGCCCTATTAAAGTCTTTTAGAAATGTTGTCTTTCAATTTTACCCAAGACAGAAAAATTTTGTCTGACTTCGAAACACCAATGCTTTCTTTCGCATGGTCCAAAAATGCACTTTATGCTTTTTACTTCCATGAAAATGGAAGTATGGTGATACCCTCCAAAACGTGATTCCGAGATCTCTATGAAGGAGGGGTCTTAAGAGCCCGGGGATAGCATTGAAATCCGTTTCATATACATGTATGTCTGTGCGTACGTATGTATGTATGTACGTACGTTCGTACGTTCGTTCAGAATTTTAAACCTTTATAACATCGCTTCTATTCTAGACATCATATTGAGATGCGGTTTGTGGCATTTTTTAGAACTCTTGTCGGAAAAACTGATGGCGCAAACCACATTATCGTAGCTCACGACGTTTCGGAGCTACAGTCACTTAAGCACGAAATCGGTCTGTCGACGATGACTTCAGTAGGCTTTATTTCATTTCAATTTCCTTTGGGGTATATATGTGTCCTATATAGTAGATTGTACCTATATTTTTTGAGTACAATCGGACAAGCGGTTTGGAAGATATCGGCATTTTAGTGTTTTTTAAGTTTTTTTTTTTCGGAACCAAATTGCGGGTAAACTGTAAGTCGTATCGAAAAGCGGATAGCACCAGCGGTAACTGATTTTAAAAGATCTACAACTTTGGTCCTATGACTTTTTGTCGTAGGACCATCCCTTCTACCTTAAATAGAGACATGTGTTTTTTTATTGTGCTTATCATTATTACTTTTGTTACAAAACTATAATCAATATTAGCTGTTTGTACGATGTAGTTTATACAGAGTTCTCTCTTGCTCACGTACTGACACGGCAAAATTTCATGGAAGTCATGTGTGGGATTGCCACACCGGTTCTTTATTTTGAGCTCTTGTTGACGTCCGCAATTGTTGACTGATTTAATTTCTGGTGTTGCTGCTTACACCTCACGCATTATTAGTCTTTAAACTGAGTATTTATTAATTCATTAATTCCCCCCCCCCCTTAATATAACCTATGAATATTAACAAAAATAACAAGCTCACTTTCTTCTTACCATAGAGCTTACCCAAAAAGACGTTTAATTGGCATCGGTTCTATCATTAAAGCGAGCATATTATATTAAAAAGTATTAAGAAAATAATTAATCATGTTGAGTGTCACAGTTAAAGAAGATGAGTGGAATAAANAAATTTTAAGTTGATAGAAGCAGAAGTTTTTATATATTGAAGAGATGCATTTTTAATAGTTCACCGGTAGGAGCATACTATGGCAACCATCTTCAGAGGTGGTAAAGGTTGCTAGACTGGATTCAAAGTCAAAAAATATATTCGTGATGTAACGAATTTAACAATGTAAATTTTAAAACTGTCTGAAAGGGGCGATTGGACGGTCTGTTTTCTCCTGTCTGGTATTGGTCCCAGCACGGGTTTCCCTGGATGCGATCTCCACACCGTTCTTCAGGGCATTGAATTTATACGGCCTTGCCAAGTTCAATCTACGGGAACTTAGACCTAGGATGACATTGGTTCTAGGATTACCTATAGGATTACACTGGTTCGCAGGACAAAATGGAGTGGGAATTTATAGTTCTTAAGCAGAATTATTGTTGGGATTATATAACATAATTTTGTTCTATTTCATTCCTACATATGTATCCTTCGACTCACAGAGAAGTGAAACATGGCATTAACCTCATCAGTAGTTTTGTAAAGTAGACGCCCCCTTGTTCTCTAAACATCTCATCCTCATTCTATTGTCGATCAAGACAAAATGCTTCTGTTACCGTAAGCTTGGACAAAAAGATAATAAATATTCTTGAATTTAGTTGCCAATACTTATTTTATTTTTTGAAAACGATAATTAATTAACAAATTAACAAGCTCACTTTCTTCTTACCATAGAGCTTACCCAAAAAGACGTTTAATTGGCATCGGTTCTATCATTAAAGCGGGCATATTATATTAAAAAGTATTAAGAAAATAATGAATCATGTTGAGTGTCACAGTTAAAGAAGATGAGTGGAATAAATGAAGTCAGGGTAACAAGTGCCTTCCTACATTACACACTTCACACCCGTTCCTGGACCACAATGCCCGAACTTAATTTCAACTATTATCATAAATAATGTATCACACCACACAGAACCTTCCTCACACAGAAACTTCTAATTGTATCAAGTTGAAGTTTTACATGCCTGTTTCAAAAGTACTTCAGACGATTTATATAAAGTTTGATTAAAGTCAATAAGTTAGAAGATAAGATATTTCTAAAATTGTTATTTCCTCTTTTTTAATTGATTAAAAGGATTTATTGACCACTTTATAGCGGCGTCGCTGTTGGATTTAATTAAAAAAATTATTTGAAAAAATGTTTGCTTGTAGAATAAATGAAGGTAGAATCTTTTTCCATCCTAAAAGTTTAAAAATATATCCATCTATTTTGCCTTATAACAGACGTTTTAGGCCGAGAAAACTTGATTCGCTATCAGATTTTCAAGCCCAACAAATTGAGCTTTGGTTCGCAACTTTGTATTTTTTATTTTTTATTTATTTATTTTTTTTTTTTTTTGACTATTTTATGCTAAATCTAATGGTTATTATAGCCAATGCAATCGCCAAAAACTTGAAGAGAAAATCCCCGATTTATTTATTTAAATTATTTATATGAAATCCGAACTACTTCTTATTCCTTCTTATTACCTTCCTAGTACTATTAAGAGCGTTACGTTTCTAATGTTGTTGTTTGAGTTCTCTTGTTGATTTTTGAGAGCTCAAAAAACATCCATGTCAAAAAAGAGTGGTGAAACATACCTAATTTTATCATGAAACACTATTCCTTTCTTTGCTTTGGCCCCTGAACGTCTTTACTCACACACACACACACACACACACACANGCGATAGCCACGCAGGCGGCGAGTACCAAGAACTGAAAAGCAAGATAAATATATAGTTTGTTTTAATATTACTTCTCACAAAATAACTTCCTTGAACGGTTTTAAATTAAAAACAAATATATAATAATTATTATTATTATATTAAATACTAATAATGTTGGTTACTTTTTTATTAAAGAGAGATAATGGCTTTTAAGGATGAAAGTGTTCGAAATAACGTGAAATAAAAAGTTATAAACGTTAACCTCTACAATTTGTTCATAGGTGACGAAAAGAATTTTAATTAACAAAAATTCTAAATTAACCACAATTTTTATGTAAGTAATTTCTTTCGATGCAAAAATCGAATTTATTAAAGAACTCTACACTATTTAGAATATTATATTTGGAAGGCCCAAGCCCACATGCTAATGGCAAACAGATGATTATTGTTAGGAATTTTGAGTATAATAATATGTCTGTAAGAGTACATAATTCATTCATTAATTTATAAGATTGGAGTTAGTACTCCAACACTCACTGTCACTATGACGGAAATAAATTATTTTAACAGATCTATTAATAATACTTCAAATCCAACAACGACACTGCTATAAAGTGGTAAAGATCGCTAAATCCTTTACATCGGATCTAAACAACCAAATGAAGAGAAAACAACATTTTACCAATATCTTACGTTCTAACGTAACAATTTAAAAAAATAATTAAAATCGTCTAACGTTCCTAAATAATAAGTGGACCTAAATATTTAAAATAGAGAACTTAAGATATTCGAGAAAACATTGATTCAAAAATATCTTACGTTCTTACGTATCGATTTAAATTATGCTTTACCTGAATCATCTAATGCACTATTCAAACAGTCTTGTAAAATTTTAAGTTGATAGAAGCAGAAGTTTTTATATATTGAAGAGATGCATTTTTAATAGTTCACCGGTAGGAGCATACTATGGCAACCATCTTCAGAGGTGGTAAAGGTTGCTAGACTGGATTCAAAGTCAAAAAATATATTCGTGATGTAACGAATTTAACAATGTAAATTTTAAAACTGTCTGAAAGGGGCGATTGGACGGTCTGTTTTCTCCTGTCTGGTATTGGTCCCAGCACGGGTTTCCCTGGATGCGATCTCCACACCGTTCTTCAGGGCATTGAATTTATACGGCCTTGCCAAGTTCAATCTACGGGAACTTAGACCTAGGATGACATTGGTTCTAGGATTACCTATAGGATTACACTGGTTCGCAGGACAAAATGGAGTGGGAATTTATAGTTCTTAAGCAGAATTATTGTTGGGATTATATAACATAATTTTGTTCTATTTCATTCCTACATATGTATCCTTCGACTCACAGAGAAGTGAAACATGGCATTAACCTCAAAAGTAGTTTTGTAAAGTAGACGCCCCCTTGTCCTCTAAACATCTCATCCTCATTCTATTGTCGATCAAGACAAAATGCTTCTGTTACCGTAAGCTTGGACAAAAAGATAATAAATATTCTTCAATTTAGTTGCCAATACTTATTTTATTTTTTGAAAACGATAATTAATTAACAAATTAACACAATGATTTTACTTTTACATCTTCGCAACTAATTTTTATTCGATATAAAAAAAAACTTTAGTTTTTACTTGCACATTGTCATTGTAAAATGAAAAGAATTTTTGTAAAGGAATGATTGATTCTAGGATTTGATACATCTTTAAACTAAAGATATTACCTTAATTCTAATAATAAAGATAGTGAGCAATATTTTGCAAATAAATACAATAAATACTCAATAATAAAATTAAACGTGAGAGTGGTTTTGTTGTTAATAATAACTTATGTAGTGTCATTTATAGTAATTGTATTTAATAAACACCCCCATTTTAACGGTTTTAGTCCATTGGTATTTAAAACAGGTAGTTTTGAAAATATTGAATACCTATCAACTAGTGTCGACCATAAGCTATTTTATTTCAAATATTCATGTAGAGTATTTTCTACAATTTAGTATATACCTATATTATTTAAGTCTTTATCTGTCAGTGTAAATGCATAATTTTGTCCACTCAAAAGAATTCGGTAAAAAAAAAACCAAAACAATGTTATTAATAAATTAAATATTTTATTTGTACAGCATGACTATTTAAGATCTTAGTGGTAGGCGGAGATGATGGGGGAAGAGTAGGCAGCGACGGCGGGAGCGGCGTAGGTCCTAGCAGCATAGACTGCGGGAGCAGCGGCATAAGACCTGACAAGGGGAGCAGCGAGAGCGGGGGCAGCGTAAGACCTGACGAGGGGAGCGGCGAGGGCAGGGGCGGCATAAGACCTGACCAGGGGAGCGGCGACAGCGGGAGCGTAGGCCCTAGCGGCTACTACAGCAGGAGCAGCAATGGTCTTGGCGACGACGGGGGTGGCAGCGACGGCAGCTCCACTCTTGTGTACGACGGCGTTAAATCCGTTTACGGGATCAGCGGTGTAATCTACAGTCCTGACGGAACCGTCGGGTTCGACGAGGGAGTAGCTACCTTGTACAACATCACCGTCGCGGCTCTCGTGCTGGCTTTTGGAGTCTCCGGTAAGAGCGTCCTGGATGTCATAAGCATAAGAGTACTGGGGATGGGGATCATACTCATCAGCAACTACGGTCTTGGCTAAAACAGGGGCAGCGGCTACGGTCCTGGTTACAAGGGGAGCGGCGACAGCAGGGGCGTAGGCCCTAGCGGCAAGTACGGGGGCGGCGTGTCCGTAAGCCAAAGCGGCTCCGGGAGCGACAACGGCGGGAGCGCCGATGACTCCGGCCTTAGCGATAGCCACGCAGGCGGCGAGTACCAAGAACTGAAAAGCAAGATAAATATATAGTTTGTTTTAATATTACTTCTCACAAAATAACTTCCTTGAACGGTTTTAAATTAAAAACAAATATATAATTATTATTATATTAAATACTAATAATGTTGGTTACTTTTTTATTAAAGAGAGATAATGGCTTTTAAGGATGAAAGTGTTCGAAATAACGTGAAATAAAAAGTTATAAACGTTAACCTCTACAATTTGTTCATAGGTGACAAAAAGTATTTTAATTAACAAAAATTGTAAATTAACCACAATTTTTATGCAAGAAATTTCTTTCGATGTAAAAATCGAATTTATTAAAGAACTCTACACTCTTTTTATCAACATGCTATAGCTTCTATTTTGTTATACCTTTTGGATATAATTAATTGTGAATGGCTGTTTTTAAACATTTTCTACTGCTCTTTTTTTCAATTGATTGACTGTTTGTGTATAAGTAAATAAAATATTTATCTTATATAATATAAATTTATGAGGCATGTGCAAAATTAAAAAAAATCTTAATTAATAGTAAGGATTTTTTTTTTAATAATTAGAGAATGAATTTGGTATTTAATGTATTGATTAAAATTAATATAAGACCGGACTAGTTTAGTTTCTAATAAACAATGAAGTAAATGTCAAATGTAATGACTCTTTAGCTCTTATTTATTTATAAGAAGAGTTTCCTGAAAAATTTGGATCGTAAATAGAAAATCTCTAAGTAACGGTCTAACAAGTCGTTACTTAGTTTGTTCGTCGTAGATTAGGTTCCTTTTGCTTTTGGGTCAATAAGAATTTCGTTATTGGATATTATAAGCGGTTATTAGTATGTAAGTTAAAGTAATCAAATATATTCCATGAGTGTATACCTTGTACATGATTGTTTAGTGAGTGAAGTTGTAACTGACTTACCAAGTTAAGTGGTTTAGTTTATATACTGAACCAATATCTGACCCCTCTCCCAACTATACTGTGTCTTGCCCTTACTCTACCTCTTCTTCACCCCCACCTTTACTTTAACGCACCCTCAGTAGGAAAACTTGACTTAAATCTTATTAGTTTCTAAGTAGCAAGGGAACAAGTTATTCGTTTTTTAGCATAACGTTTAAAAACTTGTTTCATTTCATTTGTTGTTTCTTCTTTGTTTCATTTTCTGTTATTTCTTGTCCACCTACATTAATATGTAATGTAAATATAAAATATTATGCTCATTTAAATGTCTAATAATCACGTTTTAGCTATTCTCTGCCTTAAAGTCAAATGCTGGTCATAGTTAAATCATTTATAGTTAGATAGTTAGTCCTCCTTTTATAGTTAGACGTTTTATAGTTAGACCTCCTGAGGTTCTAATACATACATTTGCCCTACTCCGTGTCTACTGTAATAGAAAGATCCCTTTCCAAAAGATTAAATATTAATTTCGTTTGTCGTAGTGAAAATCTAAAAATTTAAATAAAGTTATGTTAAAAAAAAAATAATAAGGATATAAATGTAATTTTATATTAGTTAAATAAATTGGTTGTCTAAAATATAATGCTGCATTTTCGTAAGTACCTCCTTACTCACTTCCTTAAAGAACAGAGTGCGTAGCAATTACATCCTTAAAATACTTTATTACCAAAAATAATAAATATTTTTATAATCATATATTATATTTTTTTACTAATTTGTTCAATCCGATTTTATTAGATAACAATTTAATTTATTTTCAAATAATGGTTAATTTTGTGTTATAACTGTTTGGTTTAGAAAGAAATAAATGTGCCTCTCAATTTAACCTATTTTTTTTTCTTTGGTTTTTTTTATACTCTATAAGTAAATTTTACTCAGCTAAATAAGTATAATAAATGTTATAATTAATTATAACATAATAACAGACAGAAGGGCCGAGATTTTGAAAGTTCTTCCTGCCGTCTTGTCCAATATATGTAGTAAGCTTGTATTAAAAAATAAAAAAAATATTATTCCTAATTCGGGATAAATTAATCTAAAATTTGGCCCTAAAAAAGTAATTTGGAACGGCATAATTTGGTCTCTATTTGTTCAAAATTACAAAATAATTATAATTATTTTTCTGGCTATTATTTTTTATTTTTTTTAAGAAAAAAAAAATTGTTTTAAATAGAAGATAATATTATTTAAAATACACTAATTAATTTGATAAGGTAAAAAAAGTACTTGGTAAAGGTAAAAACGTAAGTAATGAATAATTAATTATACAATTCCTGAAGCCAGTTATAGACCAACAAATTAATAATCCAGGAATAAAAATCATTGAAATCAATGAACAATTGTGGATTTTTATTTTTTTCCCCACATTAATCAGGAAATTATGGATTGGGTGCGTCCCTACATTTGAAGCTACAATATATTTCTTGATTTCTACTCAGTGTATGATTTTTTCGGCCCTGTAGTTTATGCAACTTAAACGTCTGCACAAACTATAGACTACAGACATTAGAAAGATATTAAAAAAAAAAAAAAAACCACTTTTTTGGACTCAAAGAACCTCAAATCCTGAAATAAGTTTAGAGGAAATAAACTCTGTGCCAGAAAAGAAAAGAAATAAATATGCGGCAGAGGAGTTTAAATTCACTATGATAAAGATTTTCTTAAATTTTCATTAAGTATTAAAGTATTATGCTGTGAAGTGAATTTTTAGTTTTTAAACGTTTTGTGATTAATAATTAAAACTCGTGCAATTATTACAGTAGCTTATTAAAAAACATAAGTAAGTTTATTTAAATTCAAGGAGCACGTTCTTATGGAATGACTCTATTTAGCATATAATATGGAATTCAATTCAGATTATCTATTCTTCCACAAATGATTAGGTTGCCAAAAGTAACTATAAATGATTTCAAGGTAAAAATCCTCTGCGTGCAGTGTAAAAATTCAATTTGAATTGGAATGAACAACTTCAGCCTACTTAAAAATATCTAGCTATTTCTCATCTTTATACGCGAATAAAGCGATTTGTATTGCACTTTTAATTTATCTAATTATTGCAGCGAGCCTAATTTCGTAAATCTGTCTCTGTGTTTGTGTTGGAAAAGTGAGACGATAACTTGAGTAAAAGTTCACTGATTTGGATGAAATTTGGTACACACAGAACGATGTTGTTGGACAACGTTATCCGCCCAAACGTTCGCGCGAACATTTTGAATTAAAATTTTAGTACGAGAATAATTTCTAAGTTCATCTATTCGATGAGACAAACATTTTTTAAACATACAATTTTTTAGTAAAACCAACAGCTAACACCAACAACTATGAAGTTGAAGTGTGAAAAGTCGCTAAAACTAAATAATAAATTGGACCTAAATGTTTAAAATAGAGAACGTAAGATATCGATACGTTAGAGTGTATCAGAGATATTGGTGAATCAATGTTTTCAGCAATATCTTACACTCTAACGCGTTAATATTTTAATATAACTTCACTTGAATCATCTAATGCACTATTAAAACATGTATGTAAAATGTCAACATGATACTAGCAGAAGTTTTTGTGAAATGAAGTGATACATTTTATAATAGTTTAAAGAGAGTAGGCCGGGCGTGAGGTCCCTGTTTATTTACCACACTGCTCTTTGACTGCTCTTTTCCTAATATTCAATACCGAATACCGAATATTAGCAACGGAAGCTATATGTGATCGTTCAGAAGAACAAAACTTTTTTCTCTTCGATTTCAAAAATTCCGAGAAAGAAATCTTTTTCAGAAATCAAGGGGGACATTTTATAGGTCCCGAGTATGTCCAACATTTTTAAGAACAAACCAATCTTAAAAACTAACTCATCCGCTATTAATGAAATTTTAGTGGTAATTATTTACATACTTATTTGTATATGATATGTTGTTTCAAACTTTTGCACCCATGCGCACAATTTTTTTTATTTTATTATATTTTTTTTAATTAACACCACTTTATTAAAAAGTACCATAAGATTAACCAAACAACTTGCCTCAATAAGTTAGTTACAACGTCTTCTCACAAAGATATATGAATAATTAATTATTATATCCCATATCTATATATATATAAAAATTAAAGTTTTGTCTGTACATTGATCAAAATTAAACATTTTTGGATACTTTTTTATTTCATACATTCCGAAAACCGAATCCGGTCCTAACTTTTTTGAGTATGTATGTAAGTATGTGTGTCTGTAGCCACCAGTCTGACTTTCTAGCCATAAAACTAGCTAAACGAAATCGATTAATTATTTTTTTAGAAAAGAGCGCAAACATGTTTCGCATGTTGTATTGTTTGTTGGTTGTTCACATTATGTTGGCTTAGGTTTATTGAAAAACATTGAGAAGAACCTGTTATTAATACTTTTATAAAAAAAATTAGGTTGACTAAGTAGGTATATATTAAGCGATAACATACCCACTGACTCGCTAAACAAAATGTTTATGTACTTCTAGACCAACTACAGACTCGCGGTATTTTACATTTGGTCGAAAGTTGGCCCAAACAGATAAGAAAAGCCCAAAAAGTTAAAAAAAAGAAGTATTTTTACCCCACTTAAAAAATTAAAGATAGCTGACGTAACTAAAAAGTTTTTTTGGAGGCTTATTGCGGCTAAACGGTAACTGATTTTAAAAGATCTACAAATTTGGACTTATGACTGCCGTAACTCCACCGGTTACCTTACATAGAGCTTAATTTGACAATTTTTTTATTTTGAACTCTTGTTGATGTCCGGAATTGTTGGCCGATTTAATTGCTGATGTGGTGCTTACACCTCACGCAGTAATAGTCTTTAAACCGAGTATTTATTATTTCATTNGAGTTTCTAGTTATAGTAAGTCTAGATGAGCAGTAACTTATTTAGGAATAAAAAAATACGTCTTTAAACTTTTTTGTTCTAAGCCACTAGTGGTTATCTTCAGTGTTTAACATCAACTATTTGTTTAATAGTATTTACTTTTAATGAAGCTACGACTTTCTTTATTCATACTCTTTAAAAAATAATTAGGTTTTTCATTTGTTGTTATAGCTAGTTGGAATTGCAGTTCTTACATCGTATAGGGCGGGTTTTATTTTAAAAATAGTATTTCTAGATAATCTGTTATTTGGATCTGTCTCTGCCGTCTCTTCTTAATAATCTTAGAGATAATTCCTTGATGCCCAGACTATACGTTATTTCTATTTCTGATTAGATTCACTTTTATCTCTTCATATTTTCGGCGGAAACAAGTTAAAAATCACTGACAATTTTAATTTAGTTCCTTGGCATTTATCCTCAATATTTCTTATATATATATATATACTAGCCTTCACCCCACGCTTCACGCGGGGCTCATGCTAGGTATTAGTGGCTATGTTTCCTAATGTCATGTAAGCCTAGCAATTAAATGAAATGCCTAAATAGTTTTTTTTCCAAGCCATCTACCATCTACGAATAATATCTGGACTATATAAAACATCATTCTATCGTAGTAAGGACTCTATCTATATATTAAAAAATAGCCAATAGAAACTAATAATTATGTATAGTAACTGATAAAAAATACTAAAAAAGGTATAATAAATACATAAGTAAAAAACGTCCTTAAAACCAATTAGACTGTGAAGTCATTGAACAATCATCAAACATTATGGTGCATTAATTTAGTTACAAGTCTCTTCTTTCAATACGGCAGTTGCACCAGTAAATATTTAATAACTCTAGAAAGATTAATAAAATAATAAATACACAATTTAAAGAACATTAGTGTGAGGTTTATCCACCACAATCAGAAATTAAATCGGCCAACAATTGCGGACGCCATAAGAGTTCAAAGTAAATTTTTCTTACAAAAAATAAAATTAAGCTCTATTTAAGGTAGAACCGATGGAGTTACGACAAAAAGTCATTGGACCAAAGAGGTAGATCTTTTAAAATCAGTTACCGTTGGCGCAATCAGCTTGTCGATACGACTTACCGTTAAGCCGCAATAAGCCTCCAAAAAAACTCTAAAGTGCGTCCGCCATCTTTAATTTTTTAAGGGGGGTAATAATATATTTTTTAACTTTTCGAATTTTTCCAGTCGGTTTGGAACCAATTTCCGACCAAACGCAAAAAGCCGCGAGTCTCTATGTGGTCTAGAAGTACCCAAACATTTTGATTAGTGAGTCAGTGGGATTTGTTTACGCTGAGTCACCCTAATGTTTTTAAGTTAAGTTTTATATACTTTTTTCTATAAAAAAGTTAATAACTTTGGTTCTACTCAATATGTTTCGATGAAACCAAGCCTACAAATTGCACAACATGTTTGCGCTCACCTCTGAAAAAAAATTAATCGATTTCATTTAGCCAGTTTTGCGCCTATAAAGTCTGACTGAGGCGACAGACACACATACACACATACATACATACATACATACATACATACATACACGAAAAAAGTTAAGGCCGGATTCGGTTTTCGGGATGTATAAAACGAAAAAATATCCAAAAAATTTTCAATTCTGACCAATGTACAGACAAAACTTTAATTTTATATATATAGATATATGTATATGTACAGGGTGACCCAGATTAAATGGTCAAAAAAGAATGAGCGTGTTCTATGGGTCAAATGCAACAAAAAATGTCGAGTAAGCATATGGTCGATTCTCATTTGTTTTCGAGAAATCGATTTTTTTCGACTTTTTCGAAAAAAAATTGGAAATTTTGAAAAAAATGCGCTATATCTCAAAAAATAAATGAGATAGCAAAATTTTGATAATAAACAAATTTAAAGAGCATGAAAAAACTTTCAGAATCACTCATTGGTTTTTAAAATGACACCTTTGAACCACCTTTTTAGTCCCTTTATATTGTGTCATTGCTATTTTTCTATTTCTACTCTAAATTTCTGAAGCCTACTACTCTTAGTTCAGGAAAGCTAGACATGAAACTTCTCTATTTTATAAGCTTTTGAATGGTATATTAAAAGTTTAAGATCATCGGAATAGTTTTCGAGTTATCACTAATTGAATGTTGCCATCCATGTTTTTAGGTGGTGGAAAATACATTAAAAATTTAAAGATTTTTCAGGTTAATTAAAGGAAATAAATGAGGTAACACACAATTGGGGGGAAAACATTCTTAAACTAATAAATCAGATTTTTTTTCACTTTTAAGACGTATGAAATTACATTTTTTAATTATTAAAAAATACTAAAGTCAAAAATCATTGTTCATAAAAATAAAAAAAATAAAAAAATGTCTTGATTACCATTAGATAACATGTGTGATTTTGTAATTTATGACATTGATTATAACATAAAATACTTTATTATTTCTTTAGAACCTTTATTTGTCTTAATTTACTATAGCTCTAAGTAAGTAAAAAGATCTTTTCAAAAAAAGCAAAAGAATGTCCAAGGGAAAAAAAATAAGTAAAATTTGAAAATAAATAATGTTTTTTTGTTATTTTTATGAATTACCGTGAGGGAAAGCTTCATATCGGTTTCTTTCGACAGCAATGCATTGAAGGCACCTTATTGGCACAGGTGCTGTTACTTGTGAGTTAGTAATCATTCTGTTTGATATTACAATATGTTCTATAACCTGTTCTCTGTTTTGTGGCTGGACACTGTAAACTAGTTCTTTAATTGTTCCCCAGTATAAGAAATCTAAAGATGTAAGGACAGGAGACCTCGCAGGCCGCTGGGCCTTGTCTTCCAATCCATTTTTCTTGAAAATGTTCGTTCAGCCACTGTCTAACTGGTCGTCCATAGTGCGCAGGACAACCGTCAAGTAGAAACCAGCAATTTCTCCTCGGAGCTAATGGAACAACCTCCATGTGTTCTGAAAACCTTTCTTCAACAAAATTGTGAAAATTAAATAGAACACCAACCATATTTTCTAATGGTAATAAAGGCTTTTTTTATTTTTAGGATCAATGATTTTTAACTTTAATTATTTTTTAATAATTAAAAAATGTAATTTCACATGTTCTAAAAGTGTTTTCAATTCGGATTTATTA
>KZ651135.1:808346-822053 GCA_001010745.2 Gerris buenoi | reverse complement strand
ACTATAAAATAAATAAAACTAATAAAATAAAATTCAAACTAATTTAATTAAAATAATTATATCTAACCATATAAAGCTCAATATCCAGCTCTAATTAATTATTACCTAATTTTATGTTATTAGTTTAAGAAAAAAAGGAATAAGGAATTCCCTATTTACAAATACATTATAGTGTATAAAATTTCAATTAATATGAATTTTAGATTTGTGAATTTCCCTTTGTTGTTAAGCCGAAAAATGGCAGGAATGACATATAAGAGAAATCTTGTAATAAATATTTAATGTAGAGTGGTCGATCACTATAGTTGATCGAGGCACACGAACTTATGATAACGAACTATCAAGTAAATTTTGATCTTTCACTATAAATATAACATAATCAATAAAAAAGTATAAAAAACCTTTGCCGTTAAGATAGTGGTAAACTAAAAAAAGTCCAGTCATGCACCATGACTTAATGAGCGAATTTTCAAAGAAATCTGCGTATTATTGGCTTTTGATAATATAGGAAAATTTTGGTTTAGAATTTGGATGGGTGAAAATAAAAAAAAAATGGTACATACGGGTACGTGGTACAAAAGTCAAAATAGTATTTACCCTTCAATATGCACATCGTTGGAAAGCTTAGGGGTCAAAATTTGACCCCTAAATGAACTCTAAAAATTCTGGCCAACGAACTCATCCTTTCTTTTGATATTATTGACATTTTAAAATTTGTTTGAAATTTTTAAGTGCATCCTAAGGGGAGATATCGTCTGGAGTGACACATATATACATACATACATACATATAAACATACATACATAAAAAAAGTGTTAAATTTTAGGAATCGATTCAGAATAGTCTGAAACGGATTTCCATGAAAAAAATGTTTCAAACATTTTCATTACAAATATTTTGAAGCCATTGCAATAGCTTAATTTTTTTCGAAAATTCGCTAAAACAATTACTATAATGACATAAAATAAAAGCCGATTGATGAATGTTAATTGACCAATAGCTAAATTGTTTTTAGTATTTTAGATTAGGAGGGAAGGGGGTGGAGATTTTTTTTATTCAAAATTCATCTAGTAAGAGGTAAAAAATAAAAAAACAAACAATTTTTATTAAGATATTTCAACCTCTTGTTTTTGAGAATATATATTTTTGGAGGTCCCTATATTTTGCCTGTGTTTAAGTTATAAAATATTACACAAAATGGTGTGACGGGTACTTTCAGCTATATTCGTCCGGAGCGTTAACGACTGACAGGAAAATGCAGGGCATTATAAGGCTTTGCTTAGACAGACCCTAAACAGTATATTGAGAATTCATCTTTATTGTCGTTATTGTTTAATGATTTAAACTCGTTAATTACATAATTTCTGGCTATTTGATATCCATAATTTAAATAATTGTAAAGTGTCCTGACGTCGATGACGCACCGAAATTATTTGTTATTGCTATATGCTAAGGCAAGCACATTCATTCTAATTGATTTGTTTTGATTTGTTGGTCTTAAAATTAATATATAATATCAATTAATTTACTTAATATTACTTGTTTCTAAATATAAAATTAAGCCCTTTACCACGGCCTTAACGGCTCAATATAAATATAATTAAATATTTACAAATTTCGATTGCATTAACAACAGTTATCCTGTTTAGTGATATATGTATTATATATGCATCAACCATTTTTACCACCGATTTCTTTGCATTAGGTTGTTATTCAATTATTCTACATATTGATAAATGTGTTCTTTATTTTACATTAAATTATTGTTTTTTTAGTTTTTGGTTCTCGCTGCCTGCGTGGCTATTGCTAAGGCCGGAGTCATCGGCGCTCCTTTGGCTTACGGACACGCCGCCCCCCTTGCTTACGGACACGCTTCTCCCGTCTTAGCCAAGACCGTTGTAGCTGATGAGTACGATCCCCATCCCCAGTACTCTTATGCTTATGACATCCAGGACGCTCTTACCGGAGACTCCAAAAGCCAGCACGAGAGCCGCGACGGTGATGTTGTACAAGGTAGCTACTCCCTCGTCGAACCCGACGGTTCCGTCAGGACCGTAGACTACACCGCCGATCCCGTTAACGGATTCAACGCCGTAGTACACAAGAGTGGAGGCGCTGTCGTCAAGGCCGCCCCTGTTGTCGCCGCTCCCGCCGTAGTTGCCGCTAGAGCTTACGCTCCCGCCCTTGCCCATGGAGCCTACTCTCACGGTCTTGCCGCTCCCCTAGTCAGATCTTACGCCGCCCCCGCTATCTCTGCCTACTCTTCACCCATCCTCTCTGCCTACCACTAAGAAGTTCCCTCTAGTCATGTACAAATAAAAACTTAATTTATTACCTTCAACAATTGTTTTACTACCTTTTTGCATGAGTATTCAATTTTTAGGTCTTAAAATACTGTGATAAAAGACAAATAATATACATATACTTGGATATACAATGTCATTTCTAAGATACTTTACAACTGATAATTGCATTTGCCCAGTTGCATGTGTTTTAATGAAAGTAAAAAAATAAAAAATAAATAAAAATAATGACTAGATGGAAGACGAAGCATACATAATAATAAGAAAATTCCATCAATTGTCAAACTTTTACTTTTGCAGCAGCTTGCATCCTCACAGTATATTTATATTACATTATACATGGTGTCCCTAATCTGGATAGCCTAAAAGTAGAAATTCAAGGAGCATATTATGAGATCAAACCTGAACTTTTTTTTGTCTTATAAGGATAGTCTCGGTGTGTTTTCGATATCGAGTTTTACCGATGTTGTCACATGTTTTGCTCATTAAAATGCACTATAACTTCGAAATCAAAAAAGATAAAAAGGTGCGGTTTGGCATTTACGTAAAACTTCCTTTAAAAATGAATCATTTAATTTTTACGTTTTTGGACTACCAAAAACTACTATTCATACTTTAAATTTTATTTTTAATTTAAATCAAATTATAATTATTATTAACTACGGGAAACATACAGAGAAAAATAGACTCCAGCGCCGGGATACGTACATAAGTCATTAAATGGCTTGGGGCTGCGATTTTACAGACCGTTAAGACACGGAACTATTATTAGGTTATGATATGGCTGATTTTGTTTTCCTCAATGATAGCTCGCTCACTCTGGCTAGAGAAATTTTCTATAGAAATATTCATATAGAAAGCCAGCTCAATTTAAATATATTATTTAAAGCAGTCGATTTATATTTGTATTCGTCCAAGCTCTGATTAAAGATCTTTTGGTCGTTAGTCAGACCCAAGAGGCTCTAATTATTATTTTATTGGGTAAGTATTATAAAAAATAAATCGTCAAGAGAGGTAGAAAGTAGATAAAGATGACTGGGAATTATCTAAACCTCATATGATGGTCCAAAGTTCTCTCGTTAAGGATAGCTTATCGTACAATTATAACAGTAAATCAAAAATTCGTGTGAAATGTGTCCTCCATAAGGTGACTTCATATATAACACAATATTTTGGTGGTGGGATGAATGCGAAGACCTTAAAAGCCGACGGCATCTAACCATTTTAGCTCATTATGGAAACCCCTCGTTAGAAAATTACATTCTGAATAAAAAGTTTGATGTAATCAAACCAAAAGTAATTCCTTTTTTTTACGTATTCATATTAATATATTAAATAGTTCAATAATAAATATTGTTCACATTATATAGACAAATTCCAGTTTCAAATGATTGAAAAGGCTTTAGAGAACTTAAGAATCATAAGGTCATTCATTAATGGTAATTATAATCAGTTGGACAATATAGGCATGTACGAGGGGTTAACAATAGTAATTTATGTAACTAGGCAGCAAAATGGATTTTTACTGACGAGTGATTAGATTAGGAAACGTAGTAATAGTGTGGGTTCCGAAAATTTCACTTTCTTCAACTGTACATTTTTATCTCGAATATTTATAGTGCATATGCTGAAAAGAAATGCTCAGTTACTTTGTCTGTCAATATTGAGGGCGCTTATGACAATGTAAATTTAAGCTATCTGTATTCAAGTCTATCTGTAGTCTATCATTGGGTCTGCCCCACAAACTTGTCTAAATATCATGAATTTAATCATATGCAGTGCAGGAGTTATAATAGCTGACAGAAAAACGATCGGTCTTCGAATATATTCAGTGGGTCTGCTTCAAGGTGGGATTCTTTCGTCATTATTGTACAACAAATACGAATCCGATTTTAATTCTTCCTTTGGAAAAAAGTAAACATTTTTAAATTCACCGAAAACAAGTGTATACATACCGTGGCTAACACAGTGGAAAAAGCTTTAGAAGTAAAAGGAAGGGACGGCAGCTTTTTTTAATGGAGCGAAAGTCAAGGGTTTTTATATATCATCTAGTAAGTACGTTGTGTATGTGTCCTTTTACAACAAAGACCAGGATACCTTGGAGATACCATAAATTTGAGTGGATTGCTTTTCCCTGTTTCAAGATTATTAATTTCTGGGACTTTATTTAAACCTTAAACTTACATGGACAAATCATATTATTAGCCATCATTCAAGCAAAAATGTTTATTTTATTATTTATAAATGTCATCTACATTGATATGCAGATACTTTCCTTCGGGCTTAAATTAAATAATATCTGTTCCAGCTTATGCTGCAGAACTGACAGGAATTTTAGAATCTTCAAAATCTATATGTGCATTGACAAATACCAGGTCTGTAATTTTTACTGATAATATAAGTGAGCTCGAAAAATTACAATACAGAACCCATTTGTACTCATTTTATAGGACAACTTCACCTTTTAAAAAATAGAAGTGTGTAATATTAGTTTGGTTAAAGGCTCACATGGGCATTGGTCCTAATCTTTATTAGATTAGGTCTAAACTGTTCGTTATAGTAATGGTTAGATGGAGAAGGCGAATCACTTGTTTTACCTGACAATCTGGCTACATCAGACCCCGTGGTGGAGAGTTCCAGCCATAACCCACACCATACATGTACATTGTAAATATATTTATCTACGACTTGCATTGTAAGTGGACTTTACATTGCTAATAACAGGGAGGGAAGTGTTACTTCCCTCCGATGGGAGTAAAAAAACAATTATACCAACTTAAAAGGTATTTTTATTTAGGTATTTTTTCAAGTATTATGTTGGTAGTAAAGTTTTTTTCACTGTTTATAGCTAATTGTTCGGGAAGGTTACTTTAGGTTATCATACAAAGTCTTTAAATGAAAATCAAATTATTGAAATTCATTGTTGTAAAACGTGTATATTTAGTATAAAAATTGTTATTTTAATAAATCAAGTAACTAAATATAAGTTTATGGTGTTTAAATTACGTGAATTTGTAGGTAAAACTTTTATACCTACAAACTTAATAGTTATTACCCATGGAGCACTAGTCTTAGATAAAATTTAATACGCAACATGGATCGAAGTATTTCTGCTCTCGGGATTATTTAATACTACAGTTATCCCCCTCGGCCATAAGGCCTCGAGAGCTAATGAAGTTTTCTCCTTCGATGGTACCTCAGGAAAAAACTTAACCTCGAGCAGGAAAACATACTTCTCTCCCTTGTTGCGTAAATAACTATTGTTATTACGACAAAAAAGTTTGGATGATGAGTTTATAGTTCTGCATAGATCTGGTTATAAAGCTCTAGTTCAGGCTGTCGACTAGTTTCGCGCTATCACATAATCCAATATAGCAGTTGCGCGCATAACAAAATTTAACAATACACCAGTTGCGCTCAAAGCAAAATACAACAATATACCAGTTGCGCTCCTAGCTATGTTAAATTTGCAAAGGTAGGTATCTATATATATAAAACGAAGATTGACAGTGACTGACTGATCAAAAATTCTCCTACTTCCCATTGCTGTAGAGATTTGAAATTTGGTACATAGATAGAATGTACCATAAATAGAAAAGTGCGGCCATTTTGATTTCGATACATGGCCGCCATCTTGGATTTATTCATCAGTAATGCTCCTACTTCCCATTGACATAGAGATCTGAAATTTGGTACATAGATAGAGTGTACCATAAATAGAAAATTAAGGCCATTTTAATTTCGATATGTAAACATAATTGATATTATACCTATATTTATACCTAATTGATAAGTATATTTTAAATTGAACCTTATATTTTTACAAAAATATCTGTAAAAAATCGGGTACGTGGTACTCGGAACTTTTCCTCACTTCAGAGGCCACTAAAGTGGCCTCTCCTGCTACTTCGCAGCAGGGGGAGCAGTATTGGACGTGGTCAGTACTTGGATGGGTGACCGTTCTAAACTAACTGATTTATAATCATTCTTTAAAAAAAAAAAAAAAATATTTTTAATACCTACATTCTATAAGATTAGAGTTGGCACAATTGTCTATTGGTCCCGATGTTGAATGTGAATGCAACTTCAGAAAAAAATGCTCTACTCTACCCCTGTTCCACAAAAAAATATAACATGGCAACACCGATTTTCCCTTTTTATAACCCCAAAACTACCTCCACGTTTGTTGTTTCCCGCCTTCGATTGTGCAAACTCAAATCTTATAGACTGTATATTTTATTTAATTATTTGAAGTTTGGCGGTATTTTGACAGATGTAAACAAATTTTGACGTCATCAAAATTATCGCACTATAATAAATAATTATATTCACTTATAACTTTAAAACTAATTAATAGAATTTCATCGGTTTTTTTTATATTTGTTCCTTAATTATTTCCAGTTCCAACGATATGCTAAGTGCCAACGATAAGTCAAAAACCTATATGTAATTTCAGTATTATTAACCGTCAAAGTTTAAAAATTCAAAAATTTATAACTTTTAAATAGCGGCCAATATCAAAATGAAATTTGGCGGGTTTGTTTGTCATACAGAGAGGTACATTCGTGCCAAATTTCAACTCGATCAGGACCATTTTCGATTTATTACGATTTTTTTAAATTTTTGCTGACTAAGCAAACTGGGTTCAAGATGGCGGAAAAAGTTGATTTTCCGGGCGGCACAACTACAGGTTAGGACTGATTTTTTTGCCAAGTTTCAACTCTCTAGGTTAAATACCTTGGGCGCTACGATGATAACACACATACATACGTCATGCTGAAAACCACTCAGGAGGTCTTAAAAACACCTAAAACGGATAATTCCGTTGAAATCTCGAAAAAAAAAATTTTGGTGAAAACAATACTTTTCCTACTATTAGTAGTGAGGAAAAGTAAAAATTTATAAATATAATTTTTTTTTTGCAGAATCACCTTTTAAAGCCTTTATTATGTCAATGGCCGGGTACGTCTTTTTTCTGTATTTTTTTAACTCCGCCTCCACGAAATTTTTTATTTTTGCGTAGCTTTTCCTTACTTTTTTTTGGCACTTCATGGGCTTTTAAAATGTGTAGTTGTTAAAATTTGTATGTCCTTCCAAACTTCAGTGAATGAAAATATGTTGGGGTGACTATTACAAAAATTATCTGAAAAATGGCGATGAAACCTCTCGCATGCATTTCTTGTCCTTTCAGAGTCAATTGTTTCTAAGGCAAAACTAATTTTCAACTTAAATGATTATTGTTTTCAATTCATTACATGCTATTTAAGATAAAATATGTATAATGAAAATACATAGTACATTGATCAAAATTGATAATGATCCGTAGAAACATAAACACCTACGCGCAACTGGTGTATTAAGAATAATTGAACGGCGTGCAACGGGTATATTTTTAAAAAAAATATATGAACGTAACTGGTATATTTAAAAAAGAAAAAAATGAGCGCAACTGGTATATTGGTTTTTTCAACTTTTTTGTGATAGCGCGCAACTGGTAAACTCCCCTAGTTCACTTGCAAGAACCCACGCAGTCAGGAGGATTACTAGCAAACAAAACGGCGTTAGAATCAACGCCTTTAATGGTTTAAAGGAGAGATCAACGATGCTGGGTTTATGTATATTTTTTCTGACTCCGAAGATCTAAAGGCTGAATAATTTCAAGACGAAAAGAACTTTTTATATACTACGTTTTTAAATTTTCTGTTGAATCATATGTAATGCTGATAATACAATTGTTATTGTTATATAATATATAATGTTAGTGAAAAAAAAAAATTGATCCGAATTTATTTACTTCACATAAATGACAACCATCTAGAGAGCTGATCTTAAAACTATAAAAGGACAATTCTTTGTACAACGGATCTCTCCAACACCGAATCTAAACCGTGTCATCGATATATTTGAAATAATAATTATAAATAATATAATCGATATATTTCCTGTTTTGCTGTCATTCAATTATCTCTTATTTATAAAAATCACAAATTTGAAACCCTTCAAAATGAAGATTGTAATTATGGGACATGGCAAAACAAATAAAATAACTTGCGGATTTTTTCCAAACTAACTTTCCATTCAGCAAAATTTTACTGAAAACCAATTAAATTCTGCTGAAATATGTCGTCGTGTTCTGAGCTATTATATAAGTTTCAAATGTCTAGCTACTCGAAAAAATTAGTTAAAAACCGATTGCAAGATTTGTACTGGACAAACAAACAAACAAACAAACAAGAAAGGAAGCTAATAAAAACATAGTAAAAATAAAATGCTTGCTCCGTAACAATAATATTATATTTTGCTCTTATGAAAAAGTAATGTATTCGGATACATATTTATATATAAATATGGTGCATTAATTATGAGATAATAATAAAAAAATATAGCTATTGATAAAACCGAACGTTGGCAGTTTTATGTAAGGATCAGTACTATACTTAATATGTTGACTAATTTTATTAACAAAATAAAAGTATTTCATTTAAATAATATAAAATATCCCTCAGGAAGTGGCGAGCCACAAAATCATATAAAAATAAGTTTGCTACATACTTTTTATTATACAAGTGCAAATACACGCGAGGTATTTGCTATTGGTCCACAAAGATCAGAATATATAAGTGTATAAGGTCATGTTATATTGGTTAAAGTTTTTAATAAAATCGCAGGCTGTGTTCATAGAAACCCATATTATTAAATATATGTCTTTCTCTTTATTTAAAAAAATATATATTTATATAATATGTATATGTTCATATTTCGTGTCATGCATTTATACCGCATTAAACATTTTCCGAAAAAAACAAATCATTGAATATATACAATATGCAATAAGAACATGTTTAAGAACAACTTTTTTATTTTTCACTAATAAATTTTTCAAAAGAGGCGTATTGTACGGTAGGGGGAAGCAGAGGTTGGAGTAAGGGCAAAGACTTTCAGTTTAGTAATAAGAGGGGTTGGATTTTTGTTCACTATATAAACCAAAGCACTTCAGTTAGTTACTCAGTTACAACTTCTACTCACTAATCAAATCATGTACAAGGTATATACAAATTTGGAATACAATTTAATAATTTAATTTTTTATACATACAAACTCAAGTTTTTCTTAAAATAACCGGGATTACTTCATCGAAAGAAGAACATAAGTCCCTTTTGTTTCTTAGACACAAATAGTTAGTTAAGTTAGAATCGGTTAATAGTCAATATATTCAAACGAGTGCTTCAATCAATTTAGCAAAATTAAAACATACAAATTTTATAATTTATAAATCTATTTATAATTCTCTAATTTATTTGTTCAATTAAATATCTGGAATTTCTAAGATTGTACTTCATAAATTGAATGTTACATTAAACATTTTTTACCTAAAATTCTATAAATAGCACCGACAATAAGGGCTTGATACTTTTTTTAGTTTTTTTTTATTATTTTGCTTAAAATTGTAGTTTTATTAATTAACAAGATTTGAAATAAATGTAAATATATATATATGCCATATTTCATATATTTAGACCTTAAATAATTAACTAGTTCATAACAGTATTCACGGTAATTAATTAATTAATGCTAACGAATAAAATATATATATATATATATTTTTTTTTTAAATAAATAATTTATATTAATATCCTCAATACACATACAAAGACTTTAATAATTTAAAATTATAATCTATATTCTATAAAGACTGACTTCTCTCACATTAAGAGTTATCCCCTTCAAGAATAGATTGTTAACTGGTGATCAACAAGGAGTAACATAAAATAATCCCTAAATTATAAATTTAATTGATTATTAATACTATGACAAATTTATTTTTCCCAAAGGTACTTCCACGACTTTTCAATCAATCTCTAGACCTATATATAGGCAGGTGGTTTTTTACGTAAAAATAAATAACAATTATAAAATTGGGATATCTTTCATATTAAACTACAATAAATTATTATCGGTAATTCAAATTCAAATTTTAATCTTAGGATTAATTTATCAAGCATATAATTATTTTATTTTTACCATGAATTGTACCCATATCAAATAAAATCACTCATTTATTTGACTTAAATAATATTTTAAATCATTATAGGTATATCATCAAAAATGACTATAATTTATTAGTAATACATTTTTTAAGAACAAATTGTGACCAAAAACTCACTAGTAGAGTGATTATAAGAATTAGCAAAAACAGTCGAATCTGATTAGTGTTAGCTATTGATTAATTTATTATTGGCTATTGATCAGCCATAGCTGATAGACCTTCATGTATATCTAAAAAATAAAATAATATAGAAACTTACGATATATGGCACCCTACTTCATAATTCATAACTTGGATGTCCATAATAGAAAAGTATTTTTTTCTGTATACCTTCTATGCCCACTAAAAAGTCTGTTTGACGTGGTTTTTCGATTAACGACAACTATGTATTCCTTTTTAGTTCTTGGTTCTCGCTGCCTGTGTGGCTATCGCTAAGGCCGGAGTCATCGGTGCTCCCGCTGTCGTTGCTCCCGGAGCCGCTTTGGCTTACGGACACGCCGCCCCCTTGGCTTATGGACATGCCGCCCCCGCTGTTGTCGCCGCTAGGGCCTACGCCCCTGCCCTCGCCGCTCCCCTCGCTTACGGACACGCTGCCCCTGTTGTAGCCAAGACCGTTGTCGCCGATCAGTACGATCCCCATCCCCAGTACTCTTATGCTTATGACATCCAGGACGCTCTTACCGGAGACTCCAAAAGCCAGCACGAAAGCCGCGACGGTGATGTCGTACATGGCAGCTACTCCCTCGTTGAACCCGACGGTTCCGTCAGGACCGTAGACTACACCGCCGACCCCGTCAACGGATTCAACGCCGTCGTACACAAGAGTGGTGCCGCCGTTGTCAAGGCCGCTCCCGTTGTCAAGACCATCGCCGCCGCCCCTGTTGTTGCCGCTAGGGCTTACGCTCCCGCCCTTACCCATGGTGCCTACTCTCACGGTCTTGCCGCTCCCCTTGTCAGATCTTACGCCGCCCCCGCCTACTCTGCCTACTCTTCACCCATCCTCTCTGCCTACCACTAAGAATTTCCTTTTAGTCATGTACAAATAAAAACTTAATTTATTATCTTTAATTATTGTTTTAATGTCTTTTAATTTTTCCAGCGGTGATATGTATGTTTTAATGCTAGTTCTATAAAATATTGAACAATACACACTTAATAGCAATAACAAATTAGTTTTTGGTTGCAAGAATTACTGTTACATTTATCAATTCGTAATAGTTGTATCATCGTACAACTATTATATTATTAATTTGTATTTCATTTCATCTTAAATGCACACGTCAGATAAGAAAGTGCTACATAGATCAATTGATTATAAATTAAGAAGTATTTGCTTAGGTACCTTAATAATAAAAATAATTGAGGGGCTTTAAATTTTGAGACTTGTAATCCAATATTTTTTAAATCGGTCCAGTAAGACAATACGCTCTATATTATATCTGCGTAAAAATATATATGAAAAAGCACCTACACTAATATACGCATGTTGTGAAAAAGTAAAAACAATTGAAACGCAAAAGTATCGCCTCCTATATCTTACTTTGAGGAGGATGATTAGCTAAACAAGAAAGTGTTATGTTTAGAATTGAATTGAGTTCATTTTGGGTTTCGTTGCCAAATCTAAAGAAAGAAAGTCTCATAGTTTCGTTACAGTCTGTATGGTTTCAATAACTTTCGAACCTAAGGCGATAAAAACATTAAACTTTGAGGTATTAAAGCTATTTTTGATTGCACTTACAGGAAAAATATAACTAAATATTATTAGCCGTTAAAAAATTGCACGTAATTTTTATCTTTTGAATTTTTTGTTTATATTTGAGAGAGGTTTCAAATGAGTAAATTTCAAAATATAAAAGCCTGTGAAAATTGTTTAATTTTGGCGCAATTTAGTCAAAAACATCAAAATCATTACGTCCCCCTTCCCTTAAAATCATGCGTCTGCTGTTACTAAAAATATAAAAAAATTGGGGTCAGCTGAAATAATAACATAGAATAATTAAAAAAAAAAAAAAACAATTGGAGCTGAATAACTGGGAATCCAAAGTTTACGTTAACTTTGTGTTATTTTTATCGGTTCACCTGAATAATTCCATGTTCACAATACCAACAATCCCTTTATGATACGTAAGACTTCACGCACAACCATTTTTTTCTATTCAACGATCTCGCTGACGAGGCAATAAGTGTGATAACCTTGCTCTATTTGTTCATCATATTTTGTTGTTTTTTACCAGCTGAATTATATTTTAGCAATAAATAGTATATAGTAAGTCAAATAAATGGGATGACATACTTTTTAATATTTGACAAACTATCGTCAAAAAAACTATCAACAAATATGCATTTAAATAGTAAACCTGCAGGGACACTACCATGTAAACGGGGCTTAAAATTGTAGTTGTAATAAGTTTTGATTCGATTCATTTTATTTGATATCCTCGGCAATTCACTAGAACGGTGGCTTTCAGCAATAAGGGCAACAAACCTTAGTACCCTTGAAATGAATATATGTATTGTGGTACATGAACTTGGTTAGTGGCATGCATTCATTATAGTCGATCAGAAGTAAACTCTTTTACTGTACATACACCTTGCGTACATAAGTTAAAGCAGGTACAGCGCAGAGATTTTCATTAATATTAATATAGAATGCGGTCAGAATTAGTCCTTTAGTCCTTTAAAACGCAATACTCGTCTGCTTTACGAACAAGCACATTGGCAAAGCATTGGCCAATTTATTATGTTATTTTTAGAAATTTCTCAGGTCATACACTTAATATTCTTCATCGGTAGACAGATTTAATTTAATTAAAAGCGTTGTTTTTCCATTATATTATTTACAGTCCAGTTAATGAAGCTTATAAAATGGCAAAAACTTGTTTCGTCCTGCATCGATTTGCATAAAAATTAGAAATTAGGCTCATCTTACCCTCTACTTCTAAATCTATATATTATGTCGATGGGCACTGTTTATTTTTTTGGGGTGGAAACCACCCCTAATTGTCAAAACTTATAAAGTAATAAGTTTAAAGATTAAGAGGGGTAAAATTTAGTTTGGATTAGTTTAATAATAACTGTTTTAAGCTTTGGAACACCATTTCAAAATATTTCAACCCTTAGAAATCAACCCGTATTGTAGCTTATTAAAAAAAAAGATTTACCCTAAAAAAATTAATTGGTTGACAGAGTTTTTTAATTAAAAATTTTACTGCCTAAAATATTACCAATTTCATTATTTTGCAATTTTTTTACCCTTAAAAACCACCCCTTACAACCATTTGTACCTAAAGTACCTACTAAATGTACACAAATTATTTCAAAATCTTGTTTCTGACATCAAATAAAGCATGTATACCA
>KZ651135.1:786856-806833 GCA_001010745.2 Gerris buenoi | reverse complement strand
TGTTAAAGTTCGCAATAGGTTTTCTGTTTTTGGGCAAAAAAGTTTAACTTATTTACCAAATTTCAAGTCTATAGCTTCAGTAGGTCGGGAGATATACTCCAAGATGCGACGGACGGACGGACGAACTACCAAAAGCATAAGGGTTTCTAGGACGACCTCGAAACCCTAAAAACAACAGGTAGTACGAAGGATCTTCCCTAAAATTTAAATGAGAATTTTGTTACTGGAGAAAGTAGAAGATTATTTCAAACACACTTTTCAAAATAGTTGAAAATATTATAAAATTTTTCTTATAGTATTGTTTTTTTATAAAAGAGGTTATTCTATCATTTAAAACTTTTGTACGAGCATTTTTTTTAATTTAAGATGTTGGCTAATAAACACACGATTTATTATGGAAATAAAAAATATTCTATTGGGATCTGTTTTTGTGATTAAAATGATTAATATATTATACATACAATAACCTCTTTAGATATTATAATAATATTCAAAGAAGTAAGATCAAGTTCAATGCTAAAGTTTGTATCAAGCACATTTCTAAATTTAACACGTTTTTCTCAAGCTTCGTGCTTTCCTGTGGTCTATAAGTTCTTATAAAGCTTATAAAAAAAAATAGTCAAAGATTCATTTAAAACTTACGCATACTGCAAAATTAATAAGTGAATTAATGTATATGCAATGAAGTGTTAGATCTGTTTTAAACGTCCAAAATAAACGTATTTTAACAAAACTTTTACAGTATACTATTTATGTTCTCGTATGAAAGTCCAAAAAATAGTTTTTGGTTTTTTAAATATATTGTGTCTATCCCATGTTGTCTGTCTGTACAGACGCGTGAAGCGTAAACTACAAGGCCGATTTCAGGTAAATTATTTTCACTGGTGAAATAGAGAAATAACTTTCACCTATTAATTTGGGGGCCAAAAAAAAAAAACATGAAAAAAATAATTCTCAAAAACCGTAAATACTATTTTGATTTGCCTGCCAATTAGTGTGGCATATAGCTTCATAGTCTTATTTCGTAATATTTTAAAACCCATTATGGTCTAAGACGGCAGAAGACCGAAAAGAAAAGGTTAGGTTTTCACTCAAAACATTATTTTCGAGATTTCAACTGAAATATCCGTTTGGGTGTTTTGAAGACCTGAGTGGTTTGCAGCGAGTGTACTAGGTGTATATGTGTTATCAAGGTAGCGGCCAGTGTATTTAACACAGTGAGTTGAAACTTGTCAGAAAAATTAGTTCTTACTTAAGTATACTTTCTAGTAGTAGTAGTAAAGTACTAAGTATACTTAGTATAGTTCTTACTATAAGTTGTGCCGCCCGAAAAATCGACCTCTTCCGCTATCTTGAACCCAGTTTGCTAAGTCAGCAAAAATAGAAAAAATTTAAAAGAGGTATAATCAACTTGAAATTTGGCACCTCTCTATATGACGAACAAATAAACCAAATTTAATGCATAGACGGTTCAAATTTATCTGGGGCTATCTGCAGGTTATTAAGAATAAACTATAAAACTTTCATACAAATCAGATAAGTACAAAGCAAGAGGTGTAAATAAATATATGTTTGTGTGCATGTGGAAGAGAAACAAATAAGCGCAAAAGGTCGAAACTTATACGGGACTAAAAATAGGCTAATCATGATCTTCGATCCAAATTTCATTAAAATAGGAAGATTAGTTTTTAAGATATGTTGGTTCGCAAAAATAAGGCGACAGACAGACACGGAATCGAAAAGGTTCCCTTATGTCTGAAACGGATTTCTGTCTTGGTATTTTTAAATTCGGAGACCTTGAAAATGTTTTGCTTTTCAGAACGATCAAGCAGCTTCCGTTAGCAGCTCGGAAGCAAAAAACGATGAAATTCCATTTATTAGTTCAAAATTTATAAGCGAACATAATTAATAATTAGTACGATACTTTTATTAAACGTCAAAGTTTGTTTATAAATCTGTTAAAATACTGCCAAAATCTGAATAATTAAATAAATGAAATAAAAGTAGACTGCCAATTAGAGTGGCACATAGATTCCTCACATCCTATCATGCACTTTATTGTTATATTAAGATTAAAGCTTCATTACTTCATTGTTATATTGTTTATAGTGTAAAAACTGATAATAGTTTTTAGCGATTGTAGTTGGTTTTACTAAAAAACTGTATNGAATAGCATCCCCAAATTTGGGTGTAAAGTTAATTTCTCGATATCACCTCGTACCCATTCATACAAATTTCATTGAAATCGTTCTCCGTTTAGGCTCCAAGCGTCTACCTAAACAACATAAGACTAATTTTTTAAAACCACATTTTGACCTCAAAACGTGTAAATCCGTCAATATCTAATTTTCACGCTTTCTATGTACTCGACATTTACTCATCGAACGTTTCAGGATTCGCGGATACACAGACCGACAGACAGACAGACAGACAAGGAACCCAAATTGTTCCCTTACGTCTGAAACGGATTTCTGTCTTGGTATTTTTAAATTCGGAAACATAAAACTTTTTTGTTTTCAAAAGTGAACACAATGCTTCCGTTACCTTCGGTAAGCTCGGAATAATAAAAATCAGTTAGTTTAAAACGGTTAACCATCCAAGTACTGACCACACCCAATGCTGCTTCCTCCTGCTGCTTCGCAGCAGAAGGGGTCGCTTTAGAGGCCTCCGAAGTGAGAAAAAGTTCCGAGGTACCCCGAATCCGATTTTTTTTTCTTTTTATAAGTATATTTCAGTATAAGAAAAATGAATTAATAGCACATAATTAGATACTATGTTCTTGTAAAGAGATCGCGAGAATCGATTTAGTTAAGATTATTTTATTATATTCCCTGCAATCTCGACAATGAGCCGTTTCAATTAACAGTCGTAACTTGCGTGCTTGAGAGTTATAAAATTACTTAAGCTTAGAAGATGTTTTTAATAAGTACTGAGGGGTTTTTATAAATATGTATATCTATTTTATTTTATATGTATGCAAAGTATTTAAAAGTATTTTTGGAGAAATATCATAATTTTTTTCTTGATATTTCGTAAATTAAGTAAATATTTGAGTAAAAGTATATTTATTTTCGTTTTATAAAATCTATAACAGTTAATAATAAAAAAGTGCATTTGGCGAATTGTTAAACTATTTTGAGAACTGAAATGTGTTTATCTATTATACGATATATTTACACGGCATTTAGAATCACAATAGTAGATGTATAATAACTGCTAAAAGAAGGGTCAGAATGTAATATTAGTATGACTGAAACGCAGGCCCGTACAAGGCTTTCATTATATAGGCAATACTGCCCCACCCTCAGTGGCACTCCTTAAAAAGACCACACTCCAGCCCTTTCTTTTTAATATGAAGGCCTTTCTCAATAACACCCAAATTTTAATTTCAGGCTACTAAATTAATTACGACTATCGATATTAGTTTTCTAATCTTATATACAGAAGGTTTAATTTGTTAAAAAAGAAAATATAATACAATAATATGCATTATCTTCACCCTAACCTACCCCCAGAGTACATTCTTAAGACAGCTACTTCTTTGTAAAAAGTGCACAGATAATGTCTAATTAAAACAATAATTTTGAATAAATAGATATTTTAATTTATACAAATATATATAAGGTGATTTAAATAATGTAACGTTTAAGATAAAGTATGTGACATCGCACAAACCTTAAAAGCTAATTCGTTTCAACCGAAGGAAAGCAAAATTATTTTTAAGAAATGAGTGTTCGATAAATTATAGCTACTTCTTAATTTATAATTTCTGGATATACAATTCTTAATGATGGAAAACGTAGGGCAGAATGTATCAAAAAACTTATCTATGTATTAAAATAGCTTTTTCTTTGTTCTAGTAGTCTAATTAAATACAACCAATCATCGGCCCGTTACACTATGTAAGCTGATCATGGACAGTTTGTTTTAGGTACTTTGTTTCTATTTGAAGAATGTATCAAATTAATTTCAAATATTCAATTTGATTGCCAAATTAGGACTACTGACAGTCAAAGCTAGCCAAAAACCTATTTCAAATTCTATAACTTGCTATTGCTAACTTTTTAAATACAAGTGCAATTCAGCGTATCAAAAACTTCTAAGCAACTAAGTGGGGGTTTTAAACCATAAAATTGAAAACTCTATTAATATACCTCAAAATCTAATCTATCAAAACATCCTAATATTGGTATTGATACTGTATTAAAACCCAATATAACTACATTGATTTATTACAAGTTACGTTTTCGACTCTTTTTTAGTCAAGAGAAATATATTTTGAGAATAGCATCCCCAAATTTGGGTGTAAAGTTAATTTCTCGATATCACCTCGTACCCATTCATACAAATTTCATTGAAATCGTTCTCCGTTTAGGCTCCAAGCGTCTACCTAAACAACATAAGACTAATTTTTTAAAACCACATTTTGACCTCAAAACGTGTAAATCCGTCAATATCTAATTTTCACGCTTTCTATGTACTACGTATTTATATGGAAAAGTAAAAAATAGTTTAAAAATTACAATACATGGCTAAAGAAAAGAAAGTATTAACAGTCAAAATAATAAAGAACAATTACAGTCTGTGCCAAACGAGAGTTAGTGGGTTGACAGCGCGGGAAACACTAGCAAATGGGGTGGGAAGCCAAAGAGAGCTCAAGATTTGCCCTCTGGATAACCATATAAGAAGGTGAATATAGTGGCTTTATTTTTTCCCTTTGAGGTTGGCCAATCTGTGTGTCACTCGATTTCCCACGCTGTCAACGCACTATCTCTTGTTTGGGACAGACTGTAGTATAGGAGATAAAATAGTTAAAAAAAAGGGAGACAAATTTTAGTTGTCAAAACTTTAAAAAAAGTATCCCGCAGATAGCCCTAGATTAATTTTAACCGTCTGCGCTCTAAAACAATTAATTGTTTTAATAGTTCAGTTACCAAATCTCACTCTCTTTAATTATTGTTGCTTTTTGTATTTCCGTTATTGTGTGTGTTTTATTTGTTAAATAGAAACTTTTTATAGTAATAATTTTGTTTCCTCTGTGTGGAAGAGTAGTTTTAGTTGTTTATTTTATTAACTGTTAACAATTTTTTTCTTAAAAATGCTTTAAACCCTATTTTATGTATTAACTACACTTGATGTTAAAAGGCCTGAAGATGTTCATAAAGGAATGAAATATAGCCACATTTTCATGAAGTAGTTCTTCACTTTTATTTTTTCACCCCACACAGACCCAACAAATTCAACATCAACAAAAATGAAGGGTACTTTTTTAGATTGCTACTCCCCTACGGTTTTTTTTTTTTAGAATATAATGACTTTGGCTAAATAACTATTGGGACAAAGGGATGTTTAGTCTAATGTACTTTGGGCCAAAGAAATATCACACTTCTGTATTATTTATAAGGGGAGTAAAAGTATAAAGAAGGACATTCCGTGTACCTTATTTAGATTTTTACTCCCCTTTTTTTATAAAGGGAGTAACCATCTAAACAATTACCAAATTTAGTCTTTTTACATACGAACCTAACGATATAAACTGTTTTCCCGGGAAAAATCTGGTTCCTAAGAAAATAGCTTTAAACGTATATAGATGGAGAGGTCCGATTCCCCGCTGAGGAGGGAAGAATTGTTTAAGTATGTTAGCATATTTTTTGTATTATACAATTTAAAGGATTCAATTTTATCGACTCTTTAAATGATCAATTTTATGGGTCTCTTTAAATTGCTACTCCCCTTATAAAATAAAATAGCAGGGACTAGTACCATACTAAGAGGGCTACTACTTTTAAGAATAATGTCCTTCTAACATATTTGCTTACTAATATAATATTTCGTCTATTATAAGTATTTAACAAGGGTATATTGCAGCGAAGGTACAATGGATACAGAGTTAACTTGAGTTCCACATCTCATGGCCCTGGGGTGGAGTAAGGGCAAGACTTACAGCGTAAAGTTAGGAGAGGGGTCAGATATTGGTTCACTATATAAACCAAAGCACTTCACTCAGTAAGTCAGTTACAACTTCTACTCACTAAACAATCATGTACAAGGTGTGTATCCATTTTGAGTAAATCACATTGTCGTAAAATGAAATTCACAAAATAATTTTTTAAACAACCATTTCATATAACCTTTTACAATAATAGGTAAAATTAACTGATGTTTCTCAAGTAGTTTTTTAATTTTAATTTTAATAGTTAAATAATATACTAATGTCCACCATTCAAAATTTTGCTAACATTATATATAAAATAAAATTTTAAAAAATGACAGAATATCTATACATTTGTAAAACTATAACTTTTTTTGTACAAAGAAGCATTAAAACCGCGAATATGATCTAATTGTAAAAATATAAATTTTAAGAGACAATAAATTATTAAGTGGTAAATAACAATAAATTTATTCAAAATACATAAAACGTTAAAGATCTAAAACAAGTGAAAGAAAATCAAATTTAATATTTTTATTTGAATACATAATAGTTATATCCAAATTTTTATTTCTAGGTTTAGTTATCTCATTTATATTATTATCATTTTAACTTTTTTAAATTACTCAAGCTATCAGAATAATAAACAAAAATTAATCCTACTACTGCGATTCTTATAATTTATTAAATATATATCATACCTCAGTTTTTTTTAATATTTCTAAATTTCCTATTAAATTAAAATATTTATTTAATTGCAGGTAGAATATTGTAATTAAACTCGTAAATATATGGATTTATAGATTCTCCTTTCATAATACCCAAAAGAAGGTCTTAAAGCATTCTACTATCAGATAATTTATTTCAGTTTTCTTTTCCTTAATTTTGAAATTTGTGTTCCTTTGCTACAACTTATTTTAATATGTTTTAATTAGCTTCGTTTTTGACGATAAAAAAATTATATTTAATAAGACAATTGATACCTTTTTGTATTCTTTAAAAGTGATTACGAAGCAATTTTGTGCTATTAGCAAATGTTAGAATATCCAAGCTTGGCCAGAGTATTTATCTAGGACCTTAATTCAGAGATTAGCACTGTTAAGAATTGAGATGTTTCTAAATAGGACACTGGGTGCGGAATGTATTAATGCCACATGCCACTCACACATTGATTTGAGTATATTGGCCAATATCGTTCAGCTTCGAACGAACTGTATAACCTTCCACTTTAGATAAAGAAAGCAAAGTGACAAGAATATTAATGAGTGTTCCAATAGAAAAAATTCATTGTTCTTAGTGAGATTTATCTGGGTTGTGAGTAGAGAAGATTGTACCTTATTATGAGTGTAGTGTCATTATTATTAAATAGGAGAGTTTATCATGCTAGATAGCAATTAACATAGATAGAGGGATCAAATAGACATAATATTTTTAAAGTTATATAGTCATAGAGAAAAACAAAATCTTTTTTGGTAAAGTTTGTCTAATTGACTTCATTATACTATGCTCAATCGTTAACAAAATCAATTGGTTAATTTCAGTTTTTGGCTTTCGCCGCCTGCGTCGCCGTCGCTAAGGCCGGAGTCATCGGCGCTCCCGCCGTCGTTGCCCCCGGAGCACCTTTGGCTTACGGACACGCCGCTCCTTTGGCTTACGGACACGCTGCCCCCGCTGTAGTTGCCGCTAGGGCCTACGCCCCTGCCGTCGCCGCTCCCCTCGCTTACGGACACGCCGCCCCCGTTGTTGCCAAGACCGTTGTCGCTGATGAGTATGACCCCAACCCTCAGTACTCTTATGCTTATGACATCCAGGACGCTCTTACCGGAGACTCCAAAAGCCAGCACGAAAGCCGTAACGGTGATGTCGTACAGGGCAGCTACTCCCTCGTCGAACCCGACGGTTCCGTCAGGACCGTAGAATACACCGCCGACCCCGTCAACGGATTCAACGCCGTCGTACACAAGAGCGGTGCCGCCGTAGTCAAGGCCGCTCCCGTTGTCAAGACCATCGCCGCTGCCCCCGTTGTCGCCGCTAGGGCTTATGCCGCTCCCGCTGTTGTAGCTCACGCCGCCCCCGCTGTATATGCCTCCCACGGAGCTCCCCTCCTCTCTGCCTACCACCACTAAGAAGTTCCTCCAATAGTCATGCTGTACAAATAAATTATTTAAATTATTAGTAACTTAATTAGTGCATACATATATATTATTAATCCCCTTTTCCATTAACTTCAGACTTCGCTTCATAAAACATAAATGCTGTTTTAACATGAAATGTTTAGTAGTAGATATATTATAGAATAGCTATTTTAAGAAAAGTTGCCAAAAATCAAGGTATCAAAAGGAAAAAGACGTTTTTGATTTGACTAACTAGTTATTGGAAATATTATTATGTTTATGGTATATATTTAAATATTATTTTAGCTCTTATGACCAAATGTTCTACAAAACCGAATATAATTTTGAAATAGACTCCAAATAAATCTATTCCATAAAATCACACTGATTTTTACATTCTAATTAGACAAATAACATGAACTATTGCATAAGAATACACGAACAGCTAAATAGCCTAATATATGGCTTGCTATAGTAGCGCTTAGACCACTAAATTTTTAATACAATTATATTATTATTGCATATCTAATATAATAAAATGAATCTAAAACAAATTAATACCGTATAGCTTAAGTGTATATTGACACATGTATACTAGCTTGAAATAAATGTAACCATATTAAAATATTGGTAATAATTAATCAGATTGATAAAATAAAAATTACACGCCGTAATTGGAGAGGATTATGATAAAATCATCTTACAGATAACTGTATTGATTCAATTATTAAAATGGAATTAAATATATTAAAACGTCTATAAATAAATTTTACTTACAGCTAGGAACCAGCAGTTGACTATTTGTCGAATTAAGTGAATCTATCTCTATTCACTCTGTGCTCACATATTTTACATATTTTATTGATAAAATTTCAAAATACATTTTTTTGAACATAGGTCATGATTGTTAGAGATATGTTTAGAACAAATAATTAATTGATAGTGCCATAGGATTAAAATGTTTAAAAAAAAANTATATATATATATATATATTATGTATACACTGCAGAACTCAACTCGACCGGAACAATATATATAAAATAAGACTCCTTCCTCAACTCAACTCAGGGAGACGGTCAGGTGCAATAAAACTCCACATTCACATTAAGCCGACGTTTCGGCATCTGTTTATGTTGCCTTCTTCAGGGCAAACTGTAACATACACAAAAATATGCGAGCATAAACAAGTAGTCACGAACAAGGTAAACCGAGAGAGTGAAAAACGGCATTAAAAACCGAGTTAAAGAATTTAAGTAAATGAAAACAGAAAAACCGGAATCTAAATCATAACTTACATGAAGGTGAAGAACTAAACACAAAAAATGAAAGCAAGAGAAGTTAGCATAAATGAATTAATAAAAAACTAATTTTTTACTGTGTTCCCTTTTATTAATTCATTTATGCTAACTTCTCTTGCTTTCATTTTTTGTGTTTAGTTCTTTACCTTCATGTAAGGTGCTAGGTAATGGAAGATTTACATGGATCTGCTTCGATTTATTGGGGTGATATTTATTACATTTGCATTAATAAAAACGGAGACTAATTTTTCCTGGAGTAGACAATTAAATCTTCAAAACCGATTTTTGGGAAAGAACTTCATTTTTTTTTTCGATTCTTATAGAAACTTTAGGGGGACAGCGCCATTAAATGTTTATCAAACATTTATTCATTTTTGTACACTAAATTTTATGAGATGGAAGACAAACTTTTTTATTAATTTAAGGGACTTAAACAAGATAATCTTTTAAATTCATATTTTTATGCAATCATAATTTTATTTTTTTACATAGAATTATTATACATTATACATACCTACATAGTTAAAGAACTAAACATGTAGGCTCATACAAAGGACGAGCCTAGCATATCAGATATGTATTGCTTCATGCAGTCTATTCTGCGCCGTTTATTTTAGTTTTATAAACAGTTTTGTTATAAATGTGCAAAAAAACATCAAATTTTCAATTTGGTCTTGGTCTCATAATTGTCTAAGCACATTTTTTGTCTAGTTGTTAGAGAAACAAATAGAAAATAGTTTTATACATTTTAAATAACGTTTATTAAAGCTTCTGCATGTGCTCTTCACATACGAGAGATTATGAATTCGAATACGTTTGGCTGCGCTGAAATTGTTTTTTTAAATATAACAAAAACTATGGGATTTTTAATTTATTTTATTTAACTCTTCTTTAGAACGGTAAGTACTACTACTCAATTGACCACACTAAAAATGTATAGTTACCGTAACTATGGTCACCTAAGTTTTCTAAAATTTGACTTCTTTATAACTCACGGAAATACCATGGGGCTACAGAAAGGTATATTTATTTCTTCCTCATTTTTAGGACCTGGCCTAAATATATGGGGCAAAAAATATATATATTTTGGGTTTTTTTAATAATTTCGTGGGGTAAAATGGTCGGCATTTTGGAAACGAGATATATATTTGTATATCTACATTTCAATACCTTTGAAATGATACCACTCAAAAATTACAAAAAAAATATCAAATATTGCGATCAGTTCGCAATTACTCGCTCATCGAAGAATTTTTTTTGTTGTGAAGTTCAAAACATGACTCCCGAACAAAATTTGGAATTCTATATCAAATTTCAAACCTTTACCTACAATAGGTCGGGCGATATACTCCAAGAGGAATTGGACGGACGGACGAACTACCAAAAGCATAAGAGTTTCTAGAATGACCCTTGAACTCGAAACCCCAAAAAATCGTAATCAAAGCGCAACGAGATTAAAGGACGGGAGGATTAGTGGGGGGTTCCCTGCCCTACATCCTTAACCTAGGCCAAATGGTCCAGGCCCAAACATTTCTTAAGTGGTTTACAATCCAGGGAATATGTCAAGAAAAATAATTGCAAGATAAAAAGAACTTTTTATATACTACGTTTTTAAATTTTCTTAAACCGTGCCATCGATATATTTGAAATAATATAATCGATATATTTCCTGTTTTGCTGTCATTTAATGGTTATCTCTAAGGTTTATCTCTTATTTATAAAAACCATAAATTTAAAACCTGTCAAAATGAAGATTTTAAATATTTTGGGATATAGTCCAGTCACGAGGGGAAGTCCACCGTGCGTTTGGTGCAGTAAATGATTTTATTTTTTTATGTCCTCAGGCATGATTAGGAGACGTCAAATCCAAAATTACGACCTCTAAATCAGGGCGCATAACTTTTGGTGGGCTAAAAACCACGAATTTTTTGCTCATTTTTCGGGTTTTCGCTTATAACTTGAAAACGGCTGATTCTGTCGACGAAATGGTTTAGTTCAAAATTAAAGAGCACTAAATTTGCAACATTGTTTATATACCTTATTTTTTCCTAAACCCTATGCTTTTCGAAATATGGAGCTTCAAAGATGCAATATTTTTTTGAAAATATAAAAAATAACATATTTTCTGGGGACGAAAGGTGTCTATTTTAGTTATCCCTCCCCCACACAGTGATTTTTTTGGGTATATCCTACCTATAGAAGTACAAATAACCACCACTAACCATAACTACTAACGGAGGGATAACTAAAATAGACCCCTTTCGTCCCCAGAAAATATGTTAATTTTTTATATTTTCAAAACAATATTGCATCTTTGAAGCTCCATATTTCGAAAAGCATAGGGTTTAGAAAAAAATACGGTAAATAAAAAATGTTGCAAATTTAGTGTTCTTTAATTTTAAACTAAACCATTTCGTCGACAGAATCAGCCGTTTTCAAGTTATAAGCGAAAAACCGAAAAATGAGCCAAAAATTCGTGGTTTTTAGCCCACCAAAAGTTATGCGCTCTGATTTAGAGGTCGCAAAATTGGATTTGACGTCTCCTAATCATGCCTGAGGACATAAAAAAATAAAATCATTTACTGCACCAAACGCACGGTGGACCCCTTTTTTGAAACTCTCGTGACTGGACTAATATGACAAAACAAATAAAATAACGCGGATTTTTCCGAACTAACTTTTCATTCAGCAAATTTGCTGAAAACGAATTAAATTCTGCTGAAAAATGACTAAAATTATTTTAAAAAATGCATTGTTATCGTGTTCTGAGCTGTTCTGAAAGTTTCAAATGTCTAGCTACTCGGGATGTCAGTTAAAATTCGATTGCAAGATTTGTACCGGACAAGCAAACAAACAAGAAACCAAGTTAATAAAAACGTAGTAAAATTATAACAATTATGCTGAAAATTTTATTTTATTGTATGAATTAATTTTGATGTCCAAAATCTATACGAAGTTGTAATTTACTAAGAATTGTTTTTTTGTTTTTTTTTTTAAATTTTATCAGGGAATGGAGAACAAGGAGGCTACATCGCTTCGTAGTACTAAATACTGTTTGGGAGCGATAGTAAAGAACTGTTGTACTTTCTTATTCATCAAATTAATACGGTAATATATCAAATTTATAATTCAAAAGCTCAATGTAATGCCTTACGCCTTAACAAAATGCGGCCCGACACTATAAGGAGGAAACACCATCCCAATTAAGCTCCCCAATTAACTTAATTAGAAAATAATGTAAGTGTCGGTGTAGAATCTAAATTTGTAACATTGCATGTATAGTGTACTTGAATTTTATCCTCAGCTTACATTAATAATTTTTCTACCTTGCCAAGACATGTAATTTTAACTAATTATGCTCTAGGAAACCCACCACTAAACTATATTTCGTTGCTCTTAATCCACCATGATAGGATGGGGTTTTCCTGAACTACATCCTTAGCCTAGGCCGAAGGGTCCCAAACACTTCTTAGATAGTGATTTACAATGTAAAGAAAAATAAACAAAAAACATTTTTTTTTTTTTTTATTAAATATATTTTACTTTTATCACCCAGTCCTAGCGGCCTGACTGAGCAGGGATAATTTCTCGTAACAGTTTCTGTGAAACATTTATTATAAATAAATAAAAAAATGTATATAAAAGAGAAGAAACGTAATAAAAGATTTGTTATTATCATCAAATTGAGTAATATTTAGTAGATTATAGTATCTAAAATCTAATCAAATAGTAGAGAAACAGTCAAGGGCAGAAAGAATAGGGAAGTTCACAGACATTTACCCTTTGCTCTTGTTACAATATCTTACATCATCTATGTTACCAAATTGATGATAATAATAGATAATTATCAAAAGTACCACTAAATAATAATAATTTGATTGGTTACTAGTAATTACTGTGCTGGTAACAGCCAGGTAGGTGGGTGTTTCCTGTTGGCAATGATTTTAAGGACAGTAGACGCCTAGTCATGTACGTATAATTTTCTAATCCTTGACCCACATAGTCTCTGATCACTAAGCTCCAGTAACTTAATACCTCTTAACACTCCCTCCTCAAACTTATGAACTTCTCAAGCCTCTATTATTAAACGAGATATATATCGTCTGCCCTAAAGGTAAAAGTCACTAACTAGCTATTCATTTTTTTTTCTCTCTCTCTCTTATGGTTTTAAACATGGTAAGTGGTAAGTATTGTTTTCCAAAAATATCATACAAAATAAATATAATATTTTCTTTTTGTTTAAAACTGCAGGATTTTTTTCAATTACATTTACGCCCAGTTACACTTAGTGACTTTTACCTTCAGGCAGACGATATAATAATTTTAAACTACCAGTATTTTTCCATTTACTGCTTTTAAAGGCAAATATAGATCATCAAGAAAGCAATATTCATAAAATATAAAATTTAAATTATGTAAATTTAGATTGGAATAATATTGGTGAAAAATGTCTGCAAATCATTGTTCTTAACATGTAACAGGTTTTAAATATTAAAATGTTAAATTTTAGTTGAAGGAAAGAAAACTGTAGTCAAAAGAAAGTATTATTTATACATATTTTATCAATTATTTATTAATTTATTCTATAATGAAATTGAATATTATTATAGGTTTTTAATATATGGCACTCTCTATAAAAATTTGTTCATGATATAGCTACTTAAATATTAATGTAATATCCACTTTAAATAAAAGTGAATATACACTAAGTATTTACAGGATATTACTTGATTTTTTCTATTACTTTATACTTTATTATTAATTACACCTAAAATATTTATTAAATTTAACTTCAGTAATAATTTTTGATAATATTAAGCTTTATGTAATTATTATTGTTACTTACCATGGATAAAATGCGTTTATTTATTTTGTTAGTGTTTGTTTCCACAAATATTCGCCAGATAACTAAAAATTATTAATAATTGCGACATAATATTGTTTTATAGGGTTTTGGTACAAAGGTGGAAAAAAGTAATACATTTAATTGTGATTGGCTAATAAGTTAAATAATTTATTTTTATGTACATGACTATTGGAGGAACTTCTTAGTGGTGGTAGGCAGAGAGGAGGGGAGCTCCGTGGGAGGCGTATACAGCGGGGGCGGCGTGAGCTACAACAGCGGGAGCGGCATAAGCCCTAGCGGCGACAACGGGGGCAGCGTGAGCTACAACAGCGGGGGCGGCATAAGCCCTAGCGGCGACAACGGGGGCAGCGGCGATGGTCTTGACAACGGGAGCGGCCTTGACTACGGCGGCACCGCTCTTGTGTACGACGGCGTTGAATCCGTTGACGGGGTCGGCGGTGTATTCTACGGTCCTGACGGAACCGTCGGGTTCGACGAGGGAGTAGCTGCCCTGTACGACATCACCGTTACGGCTTTCGTGCTGGCTTTTGGAGTCTCCGGTAAGAGCGTCCTGGATGTCATAAGCATAAGAGTACTGAGGGTTGGGGTCATACTCATCAGCGACAACGGTCTTGGCAACAACGGGGGCGGCAGCGAGGGTCTTGACAACAGGGGTGGCGATGGCAGGGGCGTAGGCCCTAGCGGCAACTACAGCGGGGGCAGCGTGTCCGTAAGCCAAAGGAGTGGCGTGTCCGTAAGCCAAAGGAGCGGCGTGTCCGTAAGCCAAAGGTGCTCCGGGGGCAACGACGGCAGGAGCGCCGATGACTCCGGCCTTAGCGATGGCGACGCAGGCGGCGAAAGCCAAAAACTGAAATTAACCAATTGGTTAAATTAATTTGACATTCAAAAACATAAGAAGACCAAAATAAAGAACAAATATTTGGTTAAAAAAATCACTTTTCAGTAAATTATTTTAGAATGAGAAAGGATAAAAACCTATAACAATTTTTATAACAGTATAAAACTATATCGGTTAAAGATTAAGATTGGATTAACAATTAATAATAATAATCAATTTATTTATTGTAGAGTATTAAAAGTAAGGAACTTTAAGTTTCATATTATTTGAAATATTAAATAAATAGGATAACTAACTAAACATTTTCCGTTTTAAAACATAGAAATGACCGATTAAAATTTATTAAAATGTAGACAGTTATATATATATTTATATATACTTATACATATTTGGGTGAGAGAACTAGCTGCAGATGTAAGTTAAGACTTACCCTAATTTTATTTAATAAAAATTATATTTTATTTGATGTAATTTTTTATNTTGATATTTTTTTTATTACATAAAATAAAATGTACTAAAATTTTATTATAAAAAATAAAAGAAGCAATGTACTTTAAAAGAATTGAATAAGGGCCTTTTAAATTTTCGACTATTCAGCTTTCAGGCAATGGATATTTACTTTAAGTTTCAAATTACGAAATTGGAAATTATATAAACTTTGGGGTAGTTATTTAAAAAGTAGTTAAAATTTTTAAAAATTATTAAATTAATTTTGATCAATAAAACTTATTGGTAAGAAATTTAATAAGGCAAGTACTATAAAGTTGCTATACCTTGTACATGATTGTTTTGTAGGTCGTGAGATGTGACTGACTTGCTGATTGAAGTGCTTTGGTTTATATAGCAAACCAATATCTGACCCCTCTTTTTACTATACTTAAGTCTTGCCCTTACCCCACCCTCTTCTTTACCCCACCTTGGACATTCACTGACCCTCCAATAATTTATTTATAATTTAAAATATATTATTTCATTTTTTAATAATAATGATATGTAAATTGGCGAGATATTTGAGATGATTAAAAAGGTGTAATAAGAGATGATAAATATGTAGTTGAAATTTATTTCACGAACCACATACATTTCTTTAATTTTTTTCTAAATTGATACCTAACTAATTAAACTATGAACTAAAAGATATAGAAATTATAGTACCCATAATAAAGGCACTGGAAGAAATGAGAATTTGTATCTTCAGCAAAAATTCAAAAGTAACCCATAAGTACTATGAATTACAAATGCTAAGGCTAAATATGAAAGATAATTGCTGCTCAGAGTATGTGAAGGCAAAATTAATCGCCAGTAGTATATCGTATAAATCTTCATGAAGTATTGTATCAGTAAAAACAGACCTACTTTACATTTCTAAGGTGGACATAACATCCTTTAGCATCTTAGGTATGCACTCATTTGATTCTGGGAGTAAAATTGCCGCCATTTTGGAAACGCGATGATCAGCATTTCAATATCTGTAAAATGATACTTCACTCAAAAATTACAAAAAAAAAAAAATGTTGCGATCAGTTCACAATTGTTCGCTGACCAAAGAAATTTTCAGTTGTTATATTATATTCGTAACATTTCTCCTGATTTTGGGCAAAATAGTTTAACTTGTATCCCAAATTTCAAATTTCTAGCTACAATAGGTTAGGAGATATGATCCAAGTTGCGATGGACGGACGGACGAACTACCAAAAGCATAAGGGTTTCTAGGACGACCTCGAAACCCTAAAAACAACAGGTAGTACGAAGGATCTACCAAAATATAGTAAGTCAATAGTAAGACAACTAATTGTAACTATAGTTGCACAGAAATTGCTAAGCTGGAGTATAAAGATAGCACTTCAGAGGACATCGCCAGAGAATTAGAAGCTTCTTAGAAACTGAAACATAAAGTTGCTGGAAGTTGCTGGAATTGAAAGAGAGGTTTGGAGGGCTTGGGTGGCGAAAGTAGAGGAAGGGGACCAACATTTGAGGATTGCGCAGGTGTGGCAGCCCATGAGGGAGAAGAGCCCTTAAAGCTGTAGCGTAATTTAAAATTTCATTTGGAACACGGTATTTTTTTTTTAACTCAAGTATTATTTTAAAGAATGGAAAAATGGTTAATCTTTTAAAATAGGACCTATAAAAATTAAGGTAAAATTCATACAAATTCCCAAATTCACTGTACCGCACACGGACCACACATATTTTTCTGAATTTTGTAAATATGAGCTTTTGCTTCCAAGATAACGGAAGAATATTAATCATTCTTCAGAATGAAATTCCTAATGTTTCCGAATTCAAATTTTTTATGACAGAAATCCGTTTTAAACATCAGGGAACATTTTTGGTCACGTTTCGTCTGTCGTACAACATTTTAGCGACCAAAGATATCTTAAATCACAGGGAAGTACTTGCATCCAAGTACTTTTTAGGGTTTCGTAGGTTATTTTATTAGACAGATACTTTATTCTGCGCTGAAATAACATTTTATTATTTCCCCATCCAGTGCTATATGAATGTAAAAAAAATATAAACAAGCTTANCCCCCCCCCCCCCCCCCAAAGAAAAGTGTAGGGTAAGACGAGTGTAGAGAGGGACGATTTTCATCATCCCCAGCATAAGGTATTTGCATGAATTATTTCAAAATTTTATGACATCAGGTATAGGGTAGTTGGGACTGGGACTTTTTTGGAGAAATTTTGGCGCTAAAAACACAATATTGAAGGTAAAATGAACAATCCTCATAAAATAATAAATTTATAATCTACTCTTTAGTATAGCTTTCATTTGATACCCCACTCGAAATTGGTAAAAAAAAAAAAATTTTGTCTCACTGCACAAGTGTGCACCCAAAATTTGCAATTAATTAATTTGGAAATGTCCCCCGTTATTTCCATCCCTATACCATAAGTTATTAGTATGAATTATTTCATAATTTTTGGTCTAGCCGACTAGCCGTTAAAGGATAATCGGAGGGATAGACTTTTTTTGGGTGAAATTTTGGAGCTAAAACCGCAATAGTGGCAGTAAAAAGTACTATAATCATAAAATGTTATATATAACTTTGAGCTTGGGATATTTTTGTACATTGCGCATGCGCATATTAAATGTTTAGCTTTTCTATATGGATCAAAAAGTTACGCCAGTATTTAAAATTTAATTTCTCTAGCATGAAGGGGTTCGGGAGATATGAACTAAAGTGCAACGGACAGACAGACACATAACCCTCGCCATAAGGGGTTTCGGGGATGGTCTACGAAACCCTAAAAATACTAACCCGATTTTGATGAAATTTGAAGGGTACTTCATAATTATTTCATTGTTGGTCCTACATGAGGAAAGTAACTTAGCACACCAAGAGAGGGGAAAAATGTTGGTCTTAAAAATAAATCGCATGAAAGGCAACTATACGAGTAGTTTCTTGTGTTTTTCTATCATATTATTTACTCTTTGGGACAAGAGACACAAGTCGTCCGCGAAATCAATATATTTTAATCTACCATTTGGTTCCCACTGCACTGCTCTTGGTCTGCTAGTTACTTTCCTAGTAACATTGGACCGGCCCGTGACGGTCCAGATTTTACTCGATCGAATTAATTTTAACTACATTGCATTGTGAAACTACTTTGTAAATACATTGAATTAGGGTGCGAAAATTAGACAGGACTGAGTCGGACTGGATTTTTGCTGACGAAATTGTACACATTGAATTGAATTAAGGTGTGAGCATTAGACTAGACCGAATCGGCTCGCGGCTCGAAATAGAAAAACAGAAAGGAAAAATGAGATTAGGATGGGGAGGAGGCGAAATTCCGTTTTACAGTCGTGGAGAACAACCATGCACGTATTTTTTTCAGCTATGTCAGTTTTCGTCGTCGAAAGATTTATGGGCCAACTCGGTTTTAAATTCGTCAACCGTAAGTTGACTTTGACTGATCAACGATATAAGCAACATTATAATATTTCCACCATATCAAAAAAAATTAAGAGTAATAATATAATAAATATAAAAGGGAAAATAAAAAATAATCGTTCGACAATCTCGGACAGCAGTTGCTCATGCACATAAGTAATACTGAATTTTAACCATAAAAATTGCCAAAAGAGTTCTGAGAACAGACGTTTTCAGGAGTCTCTTTAAGAATGAGATTTCAAAATCGTATGAACCCAGTTCTTCTCTTTTTTATGGCATTTTGTAAAAACACTATATGTGGAAAAACAAACTTTTTCTTAATTTTCCTCTCTCATAGAAAAGAGAATTCTCTTTTTGGAGTGTTAAAAATTAAAATTAGAGTTGCAAGTGCGACATTTTTGCAAAATTTATATCATAGGATAACATGAAAATATCTTTTCATATTATCATTTTGTTTAGTTTCTCACAAAAAAAGAGTAAGCAAAGAGTAGAGCGTTTTACCCTGTGTAATTATTTAAATTAAAAAATGTTACATTTATTTATTTGTTTTATTCAATTTCTTTATTGGCAAAAGTTAACAATTGTAAGGATAACTGTAGCAATTTTAATACATTTAATCTTTAGTCTAGATAATTTGCATATAAGAAGTTTAATGGTAGTTACCAAGAAAATTTAATAAAAATAAAAACAACAGTGCATTAATTATATTATTGGTTATGCTAAATCCACATTTAATCTTTCAATACCACGTGGCCTCCTTCCCCCTGCATTAAACTGTTTTCTATGTACCTACTTAAATACGCTTTGAACACTACTTAATATTATCTATTAATTTATATACTTTGTTTCAGCTGTCCAACAAAAGAGGAAAATATCCAGCACATTCTCACTGAATGTACTGGAAATATAGTAAAAAGAAAAAACCTTTATTCAGGATTAATCATAGAAGAAGATGCTTCCACAACAAAAACAAATTTAGAAATATTATTTTTAAAAAAAAATTTTAAATTTAAAGAAAACTATAAAATTC